>CM061920.1:124286553-124361578 GCA_031002005.1 Vandiemenella viatica
TTTTGAAGACTAATGCGGTGCTGACTGCAAATCATTTCAAAGACTACTTTCCATAGATTCTAATTTATTTTGAAAACTACTGTCTGTATCTGACTTCAAATCATTCCGAAGTCTACCTTCCATAGACTCTAAGTTATTTTGCAAACTGCTGAAAACTGAATCCAAATAGGAAACGAGGTTTGTTGACCTTAGATCAGTTGACGCATGGTGTAGGTCCCCCAAGGGCATATCCCTCAGTAATGCCGCCTCCACAGTGTTTACACCCTCTCCAGAAGACATGAAACTAACAATAAAAAAAAAAAAAAAGAAATCTCTCAGTATGGAGAAACTGCAACAGCTGCACCAGCAAGATTGTAGCACACACAAGTATTTCATATACCACGAACAAAAGACACTGATACAAATCAATTCAATTCTTTGGCAAATAAGTTATATACCTCTGATTTAAAAGTCTCAGGGCAATGTAGCATCCACATTAGTATCTACCAGTATATACAACATAACGGAAACTTCACTTCCTCAAATCGACAAGAATGTTTAGGGAAGAATTTCTTAACTCTGGCGTTTGACTAATTTGCCATAAGCATGAATCATCGAAAAGAATTTACCACTCAAACTGACAATGATTTCTTTGATATTACTTGAAATAATTAGTACAAGGAAAAGAAAACTCTTCTGATTCATGCAGACAGTAATTTTATTCGAAGTTTAAAAGACGATTAGGAAAAATTACATAACTCATTATGCAGTGAAAAATTTAAAATTTCTGATCACTTCTGTCAGTTTGTGACTCTGACAAAAATAAAATAAAATTTTGGAATTCCCTTTCGTGTTCTTCGAGTCACTCCGCTCGATCTGCTACTTGGTAGTGCATCTTGCCGTATCTCCAAGTTGCACCTCGAAGTCACAGCTCAAAGTCACATTTCGATGCCTTTCCACCCTTGGAGTCGGCTAGTCGATTGCTCAAAACTGCCTCCTCCACTATGCAGTGTCTTCTTCGCACGTGAACTGCTTTGGTTGTTGCTGCTATGACGTGCACGGTTCTATCGTTGACTATTGACCATTCACTTCCTAATTGTTAGTGTGTTTTACCACCGGCGGTTACTAATTAATGTCGATTCCTACCGTGGTTTAATCACACAGTCCTGTCTTGGTAAAGCCATGTAAAGATTTAACATTAGGAATTGATAAATACATTGAGCTTCTTGTTGGTTTGTTTTACAGTCTTTCCTCAGCAGAATACGAACATTAAATGCAGGGCCATAGCTGTGGGAGGACTAGGCGGTGCCGTGCACTGGTACCCTAAACTCAGGGGCCCCTACAGCTCAGGGAAGCAATTCCAGCAAACCTCACAAGACTTGGTAGAGCTAAATATGTAATCACCCATTTGGCCTGAGGCTCAAAATATTTTTTGGAGCGGGGCCCTTGTTAACCTAACTACAACACTGATTTAATGGAGTTGTATTTCTTCAGTCGCTGTTCACAAGCAATGAAATTTATATACATCAGTCATTGCCATAATTCTGCATGTCCTGCTGACCAACTGGCTGATTAAGTGTAAGATTGCTAGCTTACTGACTCTAATCAACAACAACATGCTAAATGAACACAGCATGCACTATTAATGATATGAAAACTGATGCAACTCACCAAGGTAAACCACCAGTGATTAATAAACTAATTTGACTGTATTCAGAAGATTGCACAATTCGTAAATTAGGAAAATGTTCAGGCCAACATATAACCATCATGTCACTGTCCACCATTCACACACGCTGAAAGCACTGTTCTTTTAAGTTCACAGACATGACACAAACGTTCTTGAGTCCTTCCAATATCTAGTGAGCAGATATGTAGCCTTGCTCCCACGTCATCACTGACACGCACACAAGTATCGCATCCGCAACATTCTTCTACTCAAAGCCAACATGCGTGCATAAAGCGTCCATACTCTCTACCGACTAGAAACAGAGGGTGGCATCTTTTTCCACATACTTCTCTCGCCTCACCAATATCGATACTGTTGTATCGTTACCAGAGATGTGCATTATTTTAAATACAAGTATTTCAAATATAAATATTTTGTATTTTATTTGAAAAACTTTTTGAAACATATATTCGAAAAATGCAAAATACTTTTCTTATTTTTTTATTTCATATTGATGATCCTCATAAATGCTGATCTATCAGTAAATTCAAACTAGTGACAACAATGCCAGAAAATTCAAATGAGAATTCGGTCTGTTGTGCAAGTAACAATGACATTGGCAATAATGAAACGTTTACAGCCTGTCCCCTCCGACTTGCCTGTTGTGATGTTTGGTTTGTCGTTTGTATGCCAGTTTTGTTCACTTGCTGTTTGAAAGTTATCAAAATGTAAGTACTACTGCTCACCACACAAAACACATCGCACAATATACTAAACTAACTAATAATAATATTTTATAAATTTGACGAATCAGCAAGAATTTTCCTAACACAAACATTAATTTCGTACCGATTTAATTTTAATTTAGGTGGTGTAAACTAACGTAGTCCATAACCATAAGTTGGTTGGATCCTCCCGTAGGAGGCATACTAAGCAATTGTGTCAGAGGTAGGATTAGTGTTGCCAGGTCCAGTTTGTTAAAAATCCGGAGGGAAGGCAAAAAAAAATCGTGAATCATAATTACAAATCGGGAAAAAAAAAAAAGTTTTTATATACCTCACGTTTATTTTTATAATTTTGGCAGGACAGAGGTAATTTCTATAGGTATCTTTCTGTCATATTATAAGAACTTATCAGTCTTATTACTCGACATTATTATAAGTCCGACTGTTGAGTAGGATTAGTAACAAAATGTTATGGAGAAAGTTATAATTGTAGTTGAATTTTAAGTAATTTTATGGTATTAATAAGTATATAGTATTATTTTTTATGAAACTGTTTTGAGTTTGATTATATTGCTTTTCATAGCTTTAATTTTTATAAAGCAGCTATAAGATTCGCCACAAGACAAACTGAAGTTGGTTTTAATTTGTAACTCTGCTTTAATATGGTCGAGTAAAAATCGCTTTCAAACCAAATTATAATAGCCTGGGAAATTTACTTTCAGCTGCCGAGTTTTAAATTTGTATTGATGCCACAAAAGCATTTCTTTTTTCCAGATTGATTTTGAAATATATTGTGCCATTTCTGTAATGGTGTTGTCTTTTTCTGCACTGTTTCCTTCACTACGTTTTTGATGTTACGAACATCCTCACAAAGTTCATCAACTTCTCAAAACAGGTTAATTTTTAGTTTTTATCTAATATCAATGATTGACCCTCAAGTAAAAGAGTCATCTTGCTAACAAATGGCTTGAATAAGTCGAATTTTCTTTCTTTTCCTTTTTGATTCTGGCTTTATGACGTCGAGGTCGTAAGAGGCAGGAAGGACTGAGGGTAAGGAATGGGAAGGAATTTTGCTGTGGCCTTTTGCATGGACCATCCCGGAAAGGCTTGTAGTGATTTGGGAAACAATATTGCTTTAATTGAATTAGTGCTTGGTTTCTACAACTCATAATTCAAAGCTTCTCCACGACACACACCACAATCTTTTTAGTTTTGAAACTCTTTCATCCGAATTTTTTAATAAATCTTATATCTTTAAATGAGAAATTCTTATATATATTAGGGAGGTTTTTGAACAAATTGTTGTATTAAAATCCATGAAATAAATAACATACAGAATAAATTAACACTAAAAGTATTTTATTTTAAAAAAAGTATTTTGAAAATACCTATTTTGCTTTTTGTATTTAAATACCTACATCTTAAACTATTTTGCATTTGTATTTGAAATACAAAAAAAAAAAAAAAAAAAAAAACAAGAGGGTATTGGTATTTTGTAATTAAATTCTTTTTAAAAACTATTTTGTATATCTCTGATTGTTACAAGGTGATGGAGAAAATCTTCCAGGTTGTTCCTGCCGTGGGGCCAAACCACAAAGGTATCATCCACATATTGGTAGAAAGTGCTGGGCTTTATGGGAGCGCTTTCTAGTTCCTTGTCTTCAATGTCCTCCATGAAGAAATTTGCAATAGGCAATAGGCGATAAAGGAGTGCCCATGGCCACCCCATCAACCTGTTCACACAGGAAGTATGATGATTGGAGTGTGTGCCGGAATAAATCAACTAATACAAGCTCAAAATGCTGTTCCAGTAGAGCTATCATATCAGTGACGAGGCCCCTCTCATAGAGTCCTGGCATCTACTAGGAGCTTCTGAGACAGCATTCTCACTGAAGCAGTTGAAATTCTTCTCATGTTAAACCTCGTCAACCGGGACTGTGGGTCCAACTGAGTGAAGCTTGAGCAGCAGTCATTGATGCTATATGTCGACAGCGCTGCCGAGATACGCGCAACATGGCATGTCCATATCGACTGAGTGCTTGCTAGGCTGCTGCTGGCGCTACCCCCCCCCCCCCCCGATACCCAGGCAGTGTCCACATCAGCCAATCACAAACGAGCTCAACAACATCATGTGCACTCGACCGCCGAGCAGGCTATAAGACCTCAGCCTTTCCTTCACATCCGGCTTTTCACCAGAAGATGGTGACGGTGAATGTGATTGCCGAAATATTGTGTGGTAACAGTTACTTAACTTGGCTAGTTACCTGAGATCATTTCATTAATTCTCAACTCACACAGAAACTTTGTGCTTTTGATTGTATCACATTTTATTAGTATTTTATATCACTTTTGATTAGTAAGAGTTCATTCATTTAAATTGACACATTAAAATCTAGAAACGCTAAAGCAAAAGTAATAGTAAATGTGTTCATTTTGTACTTTATTGGCCCACTTAGTTTTCCTTCTTTTTGCTATTCGTATTTGCTGCTATCCATTTACAGTATATAGTTTTCTAGACCAGTATTAGGAAAAAATCAATTTCTCTTTTTCAAGACAGCTCATTTCATTAGTCCTGTTCTGCTTTTAACATCATTCTGCCTTCAGTCAATAGCCGTAATTTTACTTCCTAAGTAATAGAAGTCACTTACAACTCCTATTACATATCATCCTATTTTTATATTTAATCTACTGCTTTTACTATCATTTCTATTAATTTTCATGACCTATGTATTGCTTTGGTTTATATTTACTCCAAATTCTTCTCTCAGTAATGCCATTCAGTAATTTGTCAATATTCACACTCTATTTTATTAACAGAACTTATAATTAGCATATTATGGCATACTGATTGTTTCTCCTCCAAAATGTATTTCACATTTGAATTTTTTATTAGCTTCCTTTATTTCTTCATCTCCATACAAAACTCATTTTAATGGGGATAGACTACATGCAACTCTATTTTACTATCAGAACTTATAATTGCATATTGTGGCATACCGATTGTTTCTCCATCAACATTTATTCCACATTTGAATTTTTTAATAGCTTCCTTTATTTCTTCATCTGCATACAAATTACATTTTAATGGGGATAGACTACATACAACTCACATTATTTTTGATTGATTCTTTCATTATGTTCTTGTACCTCGATACTTTAAACCCAACTTCTTTCAAGTTTTGGGCATAATGTCATACAACACACACATTATCAATTTTTTATTTTTATTTTTAGTCCACAAATGCAATAAAAGTGTTTTTGTTTCTCTTGATCCGCCCTCAATCTTAAAGCTGAAATTCTATTCCTGGTATCCAGATTTTTCTTAAACTCAAGCTCATCTTCACCTAATATCTCTTCTATTATCCATTCTTTTCTTCCATATATTATCCTAGTCAGTAGATTTGAAACATGTGATTGTCACAGTGATGCCGATGGTTCATTATATAAAATACCTAATATATGAACAATGTTATCGTGCTCTCTTTATGTTGATGGGTTCAATTAATATAGTCGACTTTAAGATGATAAATAAAAATGCTTTGGATTTGTTCTAAGCACTTGCACTTAATAATTCAGAAATTTGTTGCTCCAACTACAAACATTTAAAGTTCATACAATGGAAACATTGACTTTCAAAGACTGCAGTATATATTTCAAATCAATTTCCGCTTATGCAGCAAACAAACTTCTCATTCACTCTCAAAATCATTTGAAAGCTCTGAAGTTGGGCATATGGTTGACAAAAGAAAATCTACAGAACTCAAACCAGTCATTTCCACATTTAAAACTATTGTAGTCCCAAAAACCATGTTAATTTCCCTTGCATGCTGGAAACTTAAGTCTTGACCAAATTGACCCACATACTTCTTATACAGACTTAGGTGAACTTGCTCTTGTGACATTTTACATTAGATTGCCCACTGGAGAACCACTCACAGTTATCAACACATGCTCCATGTTTCCATTGGGAGGGTTCTCATCTTCCTGGCCACAGAAATGGTGGATGGTGATGTTAGTAGCCAATTGTTTAAACTGCCAGATTTGAAAATCTCCAGACCATGCTTGATTCCTATTTGCTGAGAGTTCTTCCACAAAGGAACACTCACAAATCTTATTAGTTTTTATTTCCTTATTGAACCAATGCCACATAAAATGTGTAACTACCTTAGAAATGTTGCCTCTATATAAAAACAATCACCAAACTCCTATGAGCAACTCTTAATTTCAAGGATATTAATTTGTCAATTTGTTGTAGCCCCATTCACCAATATTGAAATACTATGATGGAGAAGTACAGGTATCACTATCCCTTGTCATTCCCATGACATTTTATACTTCATATTTAAATTGAAAAATCAAATAGCACAAGCAAAAATAAATTACAGAATCCCCTATCCCTGAATCATAACATCCACTCTCCATTCACTACAAGAAACCATTAAAAATACATCAAAATTAAGTACAATGCTAATCCCTGAATTGATTTCAAAGTCTCTTTCTTGCTTGGCATTAGAGCTACAAGCATTGGCGTGAAGTATTTTCATCCACTATCAAAACCATTTTATATACTTTAATTTCTACGTAATATTTTAAGGTAATTTTTAATATAAATTTTACCCAACTCTAATGTGTTTTAAACATGTCCTTACATGAAAATTTACCCAATTTCAAATATTCTTCTGTTTTCGACTGTGAAAGATGGAAAGACGGTTTTTCATTGTCAAATTGATTAATTAATGGATATTTTCACTTCACTCAACTTCTGAAAATTATCCTAGCAAGTTCCTTAAAATATACACATTATTTGAAGATTTTAGACATTCAAAATATCAAAATTTTCTCAAAATGTTGAGTTCCTCCACTCTCACCATATCACAGTAATGTCTTTGGTTCAATATATAAATGAATTTTACAGCACTCTCTTTATACTGATGGCTTTCATTAAGGTGGTTAGCAATCAATGTTAGGTTGATAAATACAATGTATTGGATTGTTCCTTTGTTCAAAACACTTGCATTTAATGATTCAGAAGTTGCATACTACAACTACCAACATCCACAAGTTCATACTAATAGAAACTTTGACCTTCAAATGATTGCAGATTATATTTCAGATCTATTTACACTGATACAATAAACACACTTCTCATTCACTCCCCAAATCATTTGAAAGTTCTCAAGTCCAGCATATATTCCACAAATGAAAGACTGTTCCCTAAATTTTAACTAGTAATTTCCATATTCAAAACTACCAAAACCATATTAATTTTCCTTGCATGTTAGAAAATTACAGTGGCGGATCTAGGATTTTTCCGAACCGGGGCAAAAACTTCACGCTGGCGCCCCCCCCCCCCCCCCATAGAAAACACCACACTCAGTTGGGTATTATTAAACTAACGTGATAAAAAAGACATAGTAAGAAATGAGTTCTTTTATTACTTGCATTATATATAATACACACAATCAGAATACATAACGCACAGGCCAGACTGTACTCACAATTGCAGTCCTTAGGCCCTAGCAAAATTTCCACAAAATGTTCCTGCAACTCACTCGTCGAGCTTTCATTTCCGCGAAAGAGTCTATAACTTCATCAAAATTCGTCTCATAAGCTGTTCTGTTTTCTATTGATAAGATCGCGAGGCTAGAAAGACGTTCCTGGCTCATTGTTGATCGCAGGTAGGTTTTTACGAATTTTAATTTACTAAAATTCCGCTCGCAGCTTGCGGACGTCGTTGGTAATGTGCAGTATATTCTCAGAACTATACGAATATTAGATTTCTCAGAACAAGATCTTATATCTTTTTGTCACTAATCAAGCACACTACTTTGCTTATTTTTACAAGAATTGTTTTTGTGGAAAATAGATAAACTCGATTCGATACTATGAACACGGTAGAATGCTTTTATAACAATAAGCACATTTTCCCAACCAATATGTTACAAAAATTGCGATTATAATTTAAATAATGTTATTATTCAATGTGCATTTTGTCAATAACAGCAATATACATTGATAAAGTAAATCGTAAGTTCATTTAAAGAAGGAAAACAAAAAGAACGGTCGTCTTTGGCGAAAAATTTAAACATATTTCAAATAACTGAAACAATTGAAACTATCAAAGCCATAAATTCAAGTCATGCCCTTCCCAACGATACCAAATTCAATCATCTTAATTTATTTGATGTGAGAGACAAGGCGTGGGAAAATTTTTCATTATTTTATGTTGTGGATTAAGTGCTAACAAAAACAGTAATGAGCCAAAAAGAAATAAGTTAAGGTTATAATATATATCAGCGTTTCCAATCTGGTATGTGAAGATGGTGCAAGTTATCCGAAGGCAGAATTTTAAAAATTTGATTCTCTAAGTCATAAAAAAAAATGGATATCGTCTCGTCCTGCATAATACTGTAAGCGAGAATAAGCTAGTAATCCAAACTTTCTAAAAACAATTAATATTTCAACTACCATAAAAAATCTGGCATTTTCAGGATATGGCTGCTTAACATCGTATTCCCTAAATACGTTTTCGGAGAGCGACGTTTTATGAGTGCTTTATTGTAGGTTTATGTCTTGAGAAACGGCGGTATATGCTAATAACAATTGATAAGTTTGGTTCCTAATACTGTATATACAGAGGTAAGAAATAAGGCACATATAAGTTAATGATCCGAATGTTTTTGACATTTCACTGGTCCTCGGATTGACAAAGGATGAGAAACGCTGAGATATTTGATAACGATAGATTCTTCCTTAGCTGTAGGTATTAAAACAAAGCTGGGCTAATCACTCGAACGCAGCTGCAAGAATGCGAACATCAGATGGCAAAATTTATAAATCAACGAATATCTGGAGTTCCCGCTAACAATGATGGAATGAATTCCATTCCGTGAGTAGAGCTTTGTTTTAAGGCCGCTCTGTCACAGAACAATGAATTTTCCGTCCTTTCAAGTTGCCGCCTCGGTCAGTGTACCACGGCGCTTTATCTAATAAAAGGGTCGGCAGCACATGAAAATTTCGCCCTGGCGCTTATGTGCCACCAACACACGATTTTGGCGCCCCCCTGAAGTTGTCACCCGGGGCAAGAGCCCCGGTTAGCCCCCCCCTAGATCCGGCACTGGAAAATTAGACTAACACAGTTTCAGCTTCAATACTTCTTGTGGAGCAGAGGTGAACTTACTCCCATGCACTGAAGACCACTCCCAGTTACCAGTGCATGCTCCATGCTTCAGTTGGAGATATCATCTTCCTGGTCAGAGACACAGCTGTCACTGACATCACTAGCCAAATATTTGAAAACTCCAGGCCACGCTTACTTCCTATGCCACAAATTATCTTAATGTCCTTCCACAAAGGAGTGCTCCCAAATCAAATTAGCTTTTCTCTTTTACTTCCTTATTCACCTGGTTCCACATAAAATGTTTAACTGCTTTATAAATGTTGCCAGGGCATTGCCACCAAACATATCTAAACAACAATTTTGAGGATATTAATTTGATATGATCCCATTTAATCTGGGCAATTTGAAAATATGCGTACTTAAAGCAATATCACTTGGTAACTGCATCTGTTGGCGATCTTTACGTAATAAATGTATACAAACCACTGTCCTCAGATTGGTCAATATATTGGCATCACATAATTTATATAGGAGATTACAAAATCCTTCATTTACAATTTGATTATGACCTCAACAACACTAGTGGTGCAAATCTACTTGAATAGACTGAAGCATCAAACCAACTCCCAATATTTGATGCAAAAGATTACTATACCTGTAAGATGGACTAGTGAGATTAGCTTTAACCTATGTTTTGTATAAGCTGATAATTCTGGTGGACTGTTCATGATCCACCAACTGAGAAAATTGAAGCTGTATCAACCAAATGTATTAAAGATCAAAGTCAGAAAACATTGTTTTCAAGGGCTGCTATAATTCATTAGGAAGCTAAAATACCTTTATGCACATTTTAAAGAACTTCACAGTGAACGTTCCAATAGGGAATTTACAGTATCAGAAGATTGGATTAATAAATTCCAAGTGCAACAACCCCTCCATTACATCAAAATTGTTCTCTAAACTTGGATTGTATCCACTACAATCCTATACAGATTTTCATTTCATATTCACAAGTTCCATTATTCCAGCATATTTAAAGAATTTACCTCTGTGAATATGGAGCTTTGACTGTACTTCCAGTTTTCCTTTGTTCCTTCTCAATGTCAGGGGTATCACTGGTGAATTTAGTTATTTTGTGAATCAATTAATTCTTGGAATTCCTGAAATTCTCTGCTACCAGTTTATGCACCCTGTACAGTCTTGAGTTATAGAAACAAATAATACAACTTTTCATGCAGATATTGGTACACACATACACACACACACATACTAAAGAACGAAAGAAAAGGTCACGTTAATTACATAACAGCAGGGGAGATATAACAAATGTGAGATTATGATAATTATTATATTAATTAATAAGTATTATTGTTCCTATATAGTATTATTGTACTAAAACAAAACATCAACACTATCCAATTTAATAATGTAATAATTAAATTGTTGCACTACACAGAAAAAATATTGTAAATAAGTCATCAACTTATAAATTTGTGATTGTAAATTTAAAGATATTAAGGAAAAAAGAAAAGGCTTTTAGGCAACATAAATAACAAAGGGTAGGGAAAGTAACACATCACTCACTATATACTGCGATGAGTGTACAACACAAGACACAAATACAAATATATGATATGTCAGTTGAAGCATTATGAATATAGAAGGGATTGGGTATTTGGTAATAGAGGTGTACACATACTGAAGTTTCCGCCATGACTGACTCTAGGTGTTGGGGGATAGGTAGTGATGGATGTAGTGGAGGAACTGCTGTGATGTGCACTATCAATATATCATATATGTAAAATGACCAGTAGGTACATATGAACATAAAACTGTAAATTATATTAAAGCGGACCATAAATAAAATAGAATAATTTTGTTAAAATGGTTACTAGATAAAGTAAAATAAAATAAGTGATGGATTAAATGGCAGGGTTTTATCAGTGATTGAGGACAGGGGGATGTCTGGTGTTCATGATATTTTAGCCTGCAAGTTCCCATCCTAATGCGGTGGTAGTTTTGGGAAAACACTGATTGCTCTCACAATGAAAAATCATTGAGGCTGTTAGAATCATGGTACTTGGCATGTTCAGCTACAGAAAAGTTACTGAGGACTGTTTGTCTGTGGCTATTCATTCTGACTGAGAGTTGCTGTATCGTGAAGCCTGTGTAGGAACCAGTGCAGTGGTGGCAGGCTAGATGGTATGTGAGGGCATTGTGGAACACACAGCATGTCAAATAATGGGGAAGGTGTCACCTGTGGTAAGGATGAAATATGATACAGTGGGTGGATGCATGTTGCAGGATTTGTGGAGAGGTCTGTTGCATGGAAAAGATCCATATGATGGTTTTGAGAGTCTTTAGGAGGGTATTTGTGGATCAAGATGTTTTTAAGATTGGGTGGTCTGCTAAAACATGTGCAGAGAACTGCGTAAAATGTAGGGTAGAAGGGTGCACATTTCTCAAAAGGAGCTCAGGAGCCATGACCCTGTAGCATGATTTGACTGATGGACTTGGGATCAACAAATAACTAGTTGATGTTAGTTTTTTGAGGAGCCAAATGGGAATAATTATGTTGAGGGTGGATGAGCACATGAAAATTTTTTTTACGTATGAGATTTGTGGGGTAACAATGTGAAATAAGTGCTTGGGATAGGTTTTGTAAGTACTGGGAGAGGGATTCAACATCAGAATAGATGGATCTGCCATGGATGGCTAGGTTTTAAGGGAGGGATTGTTTGGTGTGTAATGTTGGCTACTGTCCAAGTGTAGATGTTGCTGCAAATTAGTGGGCATGATGTTGACAACAGTATGAAGGGCACCCTCCCTTAGAGTAATGTCCACATTAAGGAACATAATGTGAGTGGGAGTAAGTCCTGTTGAAATTGATGGAATGTTAATTTTTAAATAGTTGAAAAATTCTAGGAATTGGTTCTAACTTTAGTTCAGGTCATAAATGTATCAGCTGTGTATCTGGACCACACAGGGTTTCGTTCGGGAACTGTTCCTCCAGATGACCCATCAATAGGTTGTAATAGGATGGGAGCCATGCGGGTACCCATTGTGGTGCCGCGGATCTGGTGATATGCTTTAGAACCGAAGAAGAAGAAGAAGTTTTTGAAGAGAATTAGGTGAGCCAAGGATGAAAGGAAATGTGTACTGGGGATGCTGTGTGGGTGTCACTAATATAGGAAGTGTTCCAAGGCACTGAGGCCCTGAATGTGGGGAATGTTTGTATAGATGGAAGTTAGATCAATGGAGACAAGGAAGGAATCTGGAGGATCGTGGACAGACACTCAAGGAGGTATCAGGTGTTTTTGACACAGGAGAGAAAATTCTGTAAAAGGTTATTAATTCATTCAGTGGGCAACCCATATGCCGCATCTATAGGTCGCCCCAGATTGCCAAACTTGTGGATCTTGGGAACAAGGTACAGGGTGGATATATGAGGATTCTGAGAAAGATGGACTGAGGAGAGAGGCCTTAAAAGGGTTCTGTAGGTCAAGGAGAGTTTTTATTTAGATAGTAGTTGTTGGTGTTAGGCAGCTGACTCAGGGCTTACTGTTGTCCATCGCTATGGTAGTTGAAGCCTCTTTGGCAGGGATGATCATGATGTTGTAGTTTCTGGACAATTCTTTTATGGCTGTAGTTTCCATGGTGCTGATATTTTTGGAGTGTAGAATGGAGTTTAGGAAACTCCTGGAAGAGAAGGAGGGGATGGTTTTGTGGAAGATGGGATGGCTCCAGTGAAGATGAAGGCACAAAATGTTATTGGCCATTTTCAATTTTGTTGTATCAGCTGTTGTTTTCTCCTGTGGTGAAAAAGTGATACTTCCATTAAGAGAGTGGCAGAATGCTAATGAATCCCAGACCAAAACAGCCTGGTTAAACCAAATTGCAACAAAGTGAGTCCGAATGAAATAACCCGTCAACTACTATTGAATGGATAGCCTTGTCACAGAGTTTGCAAACAAAAATTCCAATGCTCCCAGATCAGTGAAAAAGTAAGTGAACTCGAGAACCCTTTCAGTGCCAAAGAGTTAATGAAGGCCATAAGCCAAATGAAAGAAAATAAAGCAGCAGGCCCAGATGAAATTTGAACTGAACAGATTAAACATTTTGGCCCAAGAACTCTTAGTTGGCTGTTGCAAATGATGAGTAAATGTGTGACTACTGAGACTATCCCAAAAACGTGGAGGAAAGCACACATGGTTGCCATCTTAAAACTGGGAAAAGAACCAACTGATGCAAAAAACTTTTGGCTAATCTCGCTCCTCTGCCACTGTACAAGGCTTTCAAGTGAATAATTCTAGAGCGGATAGGAGCTACTGTTGATGAAATACTTATCCCGGAACAAGCAAGAATTAGAGCTGGAAAAGCATGCAGTAATCAAGTCTTGAATTTAACCCAACACATAGAAAATGACTACAAAAGAAAACTCATCACAGGAGCAGTCTTCATAGATCTTACAGCTGCATATGACACTGTAAACTACCAGAAATTAACATCTAAAGTATACTCATTAACAAAAGATTATCTATTTACACAAACCATTAAAACTATGCTGCACAATTTTGAAGGTTTTATGTGACTCTACAGGGTAAGAAAATCAGATGAAGAGTCCAGGAAAAGGCCTACCCCAAGGGAGCGTTCTGTTCCAAATATTTTTTAACATCTATAAAACCAAGATACAAGGGTATAAGAAGCTTCATTTATGCAGGTGACATGGCTATCACTGCCCAAGGCAAAACTTTCGAAGAGGTAGAAAGGAAGCTTACTGAAGGCCTTGAGACTTTATCAGTTTACTGTGATGACAACCTGCTATGACCAAACTCAAGGAAAACTCAGATCTGTGCCTTCCATCTGAGAAGCAAGGAAGCCACTAAAGATAGTATTGAAGGGGACCTGTTTGGAACACACTAGCCACCCAAAATACTTGGTATTTAAACTCAATAGGTCACGTAGAAAAATCACTACAAAGAGCTGAAAGGCAAAATAAGTAATATACTACGCAAACTTACTGGCACCACCTGGGGAGCACACCCCAATTTTTTTTAAGATCCACAGCTATGGCTCTTGCTTTTCGGCTGCAGAATATTGTACACTGGTATGGGAAGCCTCCACTCATTCTAAAGAGGTAGACATGGCGCTCAATGAAACTGTCAGGCTGGTAAGTGGGTGCATGAGACCAACTACAACACAAAAAATATATGCACTGGCAGGCATAGCAACACCTTATATAAGACAGAGAGAGGCCACGGAGAAGTAGATGCTCAAACAAGAGACTGACCCAAACCACTCAATGTACAATCAAATCATGGCTCCATCATGCCTCCGCTCACTGAGAAGGTTCTTAAAAAGAGGTAGGGCACTAGACAAAACTCCAGAAGAAAGCAGACTATCCTTATGGAAGGAGGTGCTTCCCAAACCTTCAAGCCTTAGGGCCCAAGAAGAACTGGCCCCCGGGTGGAACCTGCCGTATGAGAAATGGAAGACTTTGAACATACTTAGAGCAGGAGTATCAAGGTGCAGGAGCAATATGAAAAAGTGGGGATACACGGATGACAACAAGTGTGACTGTGGCTATATTCAGATACCAGAACAGCTCCTCATGTGACATGTCAAGCCCATGTCCTATTCTTAACCAATGATAAAATGATCCAAGCAGCTAGTTTCTGGGAAAAAACAATTTGAAACATTCTGGACATAGAAAGTAAACTAAGTAAGTAATAGTTAATAGAACAATCTTGCTCCAACTCCCAAGCTTTATGAAACTTCTTTATCGGTACTTCGACCCTTTAAGATTACAGGTTATGTCTCCGATAAATCTAGACTGAAAGCACTCACTCTTCTTGTTCGTTCAACAACACGCTTACTAGTTCTTAGACCATACACATGGCTCACCACGAAAACAATTCAGAAAATTTCTGCAAATACTTTTTTCATTGCTAACGTTCCTTCATATCACCAAAGAAATCACCTTACTCAAGATTAATTCTTTATCAGAATGACTGAGCATTAATATGGGATCTGATCACTTTAACTGACTGTTCACTTTCATGGCGGACTCGTCTATTCCATGACCTGCGGCAGTCTGACTGCCCGGAAGTCTATGCACGTCTTTATCCCAAGTGCACAATGCTCCCGAATTAGGGTTAACACCCCCGAGCCTATGGACCTGGCGGATGTTATTGTCACTAGATGACCACCAGTGTTTCAATATTTACAGCTCATGCTGTAAAACTGGGCTCTACCTCCCTGAGCCTGCAGACTTGGTGGATGCTGACATCATGAGTCGACCATACCAACCGCCAGTATTTAAAACTTTTACCAGCCATTCTTCCCCCAAATTAAATTAACTTCCAAAGTAATGGGGAAATTCCATTAACCCCAGCCCCCCCTAAGCTGAGCTTGTGGTCTCCCTGGACTTGGGGGCTCTGGTGCATGGCACCGCCTAGCCCTCCAATACCAATACCACTGGTTAAGCCTCCAACTGTCTGCATTGTGAGAAGATCGACTGGTCATGATGAATGAGGTGAGGGGATAAATGGCAGAGGATTTTGTGGAAGGAGACAAGATTGGTGGAATGTTGATTTGCCATATGAATATGTTGTTGCAAAACCAGCTGAGTGAGTCTAAGGGATTGTTTAAAACAGAAAGCATCCAGAGACATGTGAATTTGTATGTGACAACCTGAAACCAGAAGTTTCATGGTTAAAACATTTGGTGAAATATTCATGGAGAGGCAAAATTGAAGATGGAATGATTAAATGTCTCTTGGGGTTCAGCGATTCTCTCAATAACTATGACTGGATGCAATGCAATAACCTGATACCTGTTATAGTTGCATGGTTAATAATCTGATTTCGGTTACCATTTTGCTTGTATTATTACACCGCAAGAGATAATGGTTGAAAGGTGATTCATAAAAATAAAAGTTACTGCTCGAGATCATATATTCTTTGAAGTCTTGTATTTCCTAATATTATATTTTGAAACATAGAGAAGATTGCAGGTTATTCTTCAAACAAATATACAGTGATATGAAGCAGTCACTCTTGCAAATTAAACTAAATTTCAAACCCATTAGAGCGAGCTTAAAAGTACTGTTTGGCCCCTTGAGAATTTTCTTAAGTTGCATTTGGTTGCCAAAAGTTTCTGTCTCCAGGCATCTTCTCCTTACAAAAATATTCTTAGTTCCAAACTTGCTTCTGAATTGAAAATATTCTAAGTTCTGAAAGTTACACGATGAAAATTTTTCTAATTGTTGGATACTTCCATATCATAAAACAAAGTGTCATGTACCGGCTTCCTTGATTGACTCACCACAGGGAAGGAAAATGGTGCATTTAAATACATTTTTTATGTGGGAACATAAAATGTCCAGAATTCCTGGTCCTTATTTTTATTCAGAGTCCTGTAACTTTACTATTTTGTAGAATGATTTATTTTAAGAACTTTATTTTATGACACATTTCCTCCTATACATCTTTGTTTAGCAGTTATTAATTTCTGAAATGTGAAGGATGATGATTTTAGCTATCTGTATAGATCCATCACAAAAGTACTTACATCGCTGGATTCTTTTTTAATTTTCTCTTTAACTTGACTAATGTCATTGTTCTGTGGTTATCTTAATTCAGCTGTAATATTTCATTTCTCAAAATTATTTTTTACTTTTTGGAAATCTTGAAATTATATCTCCTTTATTTCTTTATGGTTTTTGAATGAAATTTGTATTATTATTCTTGGAATTTAATGGTCTATTTAAATATTCATACCTTGCTTCTTACTGTTTCCTATTTCCATTCAACAGATCTCAAAGTCACTACCGAGCGGGGCGGTGTAACGGTTAGCGTTCTCGCCTCGCATTCGGGAGGACGGCGTTTCGAATCCCCGTCCGGGCATCCAGATTTGGGTTTTCCATGGTTTCCCCAAATCACTCCAGGCAAATGCCGGGATGCTTCCTTCAAAACGCCATGGCCGAATTCCTTCCCATTCCTTGCCCCCCTCCTTGCCCCCCATCCTTTCCTGTCTCTAAAGACCTTGCAAGGCTACAAAGAGTTTTATGTTGGGCTAAATTTTGGAATACTGATTTGGGAGCTCACAGTCACTTACTTAGAAACACAAATAAGTTCATTAAACAGATAAAAAAGGTTCTTATGCCGCGGTCGCCAGGTTTAGGTAAATTTCGAGCGTTGGGTTCACTAAATAAAAGAACAGTTCAACAGTTTATATGTAACTTCACACAAAGTGACTTTATTGTAATAATTAAGATGCAGCTATCTCACCCAACGGAAAAATACCACCACCAAATATGAGATTTTAAATAAGCAATCGAACTTCGCCGAAGATTACAAGTTCGTAGGATAAAGAGTTTTTACAACAAAATGCTCTACCACATTGATTAAAGTTCCTCTCACCACATGTAGCCACTTTAAGAAAAATGTTCTCTTCCGAATCACAAATTCTATTCATCACACGCTTACATAAATCACTTTAATACTCTACTTGAGTCTGTAACAATTTCCAAACTGTTAGACCGAAATGTGCCTCCGCGCGAACAATCTCGTCCGGCGGTCAGAGACAGACTAACTTACTATTACTCAAAGATAATACATCGTTAACAAGCGTCGTCTGCTGCCGACACCTGGCGCATACGCTTGTTATGTTACACTTCCTCGCTAACAGCTTGTGATAATTGATCATGTCTGGCCATATCAATTATCAGAACAAAAAAATCAATTTAAATTCTACTCTGGTGGTTTCCCGTTTTTCACAGACAACATTTTACACATTAAATTCAAGAGACATATAAGAAAAATATTACACACAAGACAAATCAGAAACAATAAATATAAGAAAAGAAAAAAAAAACCACAGGATACAAAATACACGAATTGGTATTCAATTGCAAGTTGAGCAACTTGCTGTCAGAAGCATTGCTTTCGATACAAACACAAACTGCACTCAGGTCAACGACCTGTATACATTTATACCCCAAAGCATCACATCACACGCGTCACTTTATTCACTTTACCACACTTCTGCGAGCTGCTACATTGCTGTTCGCGCCTTCGAAGGTAAGGGAGAAGTAGGGTTTATAGTAGTACAGAGATTTTCTCTCGAAAACAGGATTGATAATTGGAAAAAAACATAGAAAAAAACAGGATAGGATTCCTCCCTTTTTAACCATCTGGTCACAATCGGGTAAATTAACACTTGTTTGCCCACGCTCATTAGATTTCCACCGTATCGATTTTCTGTCGATCTCATTCTCCTCATTAATTTTCCACCGTATGAATTTTCTGTCAATTTTATTCTTCTCACTAGTTTTCCACCGTATGAATTTCCTGTCAATTTTATTCTTCTCACTAGTTTTCCACCGTATACATTTCCTGTCAACTTTATCCTTCTCACCTACAAACTGGGACTGTTTCGCTATACAAATGACTGATTCTGACACTTTATTACGTTCGAGTGCGTAACACAACTCGCCCGCTTGTTTTTCCGCGCCCGCTAGTGTTGCGGAGCTAGAAATTTTTGTGGCCCGGGTTCCAACAGTGCTCCGGTATACGCTAGTATGCGCCGACAGTCGGCCACTGCTCCCGCTCCTGTCACTAGTGTCAAAACCATATGGCTGTCGTACTACTTGAATTATATCAAACTTTACTTCTCCGGTAGTTACAGATAAAAATCCCTCCACTTCAATTTTTATAACTTCATTCTCCCGTAATTTAGCCTTCTCCTTCGCAAGGGTATCACAAAAACTTCCATCTGCTACCTCAAAAATTTTCTCTTGTATATTTTCTTCCACAAACTCCCCTTGACATTCTCGAACATCTGTTTCTACAGCCCTAACCCCTTTATAATTTGTCTCACCTTCATTCTTCAAGGCATTACCTAATATAGTATCTAACAAAAAAACATCCTCCTGAATTTTCTTCTTCCTTAATCCTCCGCTTCCGTTCTGTGAAATTACGTCTGCATTTGGCCTCTTAACCTGTTCTGTCAACTCGGAAATTTGGGGGGCCAGCTTGGTACCATAATCATCCAATTTGGAATCAAATTTATTAATAAGGGAATCAAATTTGGAATTAAGTTTATCATAAGAGTCCCTAAGGGTTTCAAATTTGGAATCAAGTTTATCAATAAGAGATCTCAAAAGAATCAAATTTAGAATCAAGTTTATCAATAAGGGTATTAAACTTGGAATCAAATTTGTTAATAAGGGTTTCAGCAAGTTTAGCCAGCATTTCAGCCAGTTTTGGCTCAGTCTCTTCCCCCATTTCAGTAAGTTTATGTTATAAATGCACCAGGAAAACTCCAATAAAATCAGTTACTTAGTCTCTTTCAACACAACGCTGCTCTCCACAAACGCGTTCACTAGATCAGAACTAAGGGCATGCAAACTGGAATCAAACTACTTCTGCAGCGTCGACATGCAGTAAGTGTCACAGAATGACAAAGGAATGGGCAAAAAAAAGGAGAGAAAAACTCAACTCAGTTTTCCTTCCTATGCGTTACTTGAAATAGCAAGAAAAAATTAAAAGGACGGGACGGACAGGAAAAGACGCTTGGCGGCAAATTTTAAGCAGCAGCCCAGCCCACACTTAGCTTTGGTGTCTTCACTCAGGTCTGCTCGGCTCCCTTCGGATGGCCCCGCGTCGTCTCGTATCAGCTGTTCCTGCTCGGCTTCCTTCGGCTGGTCCCGGACACCCTCGTGTCTGCGTAGACGTTGGCCGCCTGTCGTCTGCTCTTGGCTCCGCTCGGAAGTTCTCGTCGAGTTACTCCGTTCCCCACTGGGCAGCGCCACCTCCAACTGGTCTCTGAGTAGATTATCTTCACTCGCCGTCTTTGACTCACTGGCTCGTGTCGTCGTAGTGGTATATCTTCAACTCTGACTATTGTCGTCTTCGCACCTAATTGTCGCCTTATTCACACTTCGCCGTAATTTATCTTTTGTCCTCTTTATCCCCGTGTGTATGCTCGGGAATTGAAAGTTAATTTCTCCTCCAGATGCCTATTTAACCACACGTCCTGTCACTGCGTCGCCATGCAAGGCTACAAAAGGAAAAGCTTTGCATTGGGCTAAATCTTGAATACTGATTTGGAGCCCACAGTCACTTACTTAGAAACACAAATAAGTTCATTAAACAGATAAAAAAGGTTCTTATGCCGCGGTCGCCAGGTTTAGGTAAATTTCGAGCATTGGGTTCACTAAATAAAAGAACAGTTCAACAGTTTATATGTAACTTCACACAAAGTGACTTTATTGTAGTAATTAAGGTGCAGCTATCTCACCCAACGGAAAAATACCACCACCAAGTATGAGATTTTAAATAAGCAATCGAACTTCGCCGAAGATTACAAGTTCGTAGGATAATGAGTTTTTACAACAAAATGATCTACCACATTGATTAAAGTTCCTCTCACCACATGTAGCCACTTTAAGAAAAATGTTCTCTTCCGAATCACAAATTCTATTCATCACACGCTTACATAAATCACTTTAATACTCTACTTGAGTCTGTAACAATTTCCAAACTGTTAGACCGAAATGTGCCTCCGCGCGAACAATCTCGTCCGGCGGTCAGAGACAGACTAACTTACTATTACTCAAATATAATACATCGTTAACAAGCGTCGTCTGCTGCCGACACCTGGCGCAGACGCTTGTTATGTTACAACCTCGATGTTAAAAATAGATGTAAAGCAGTTAAAAGATAAAAAAAAAAAAAAAAATATCAATGTCACTACTGCAAGGTTAAACCTCAAAATTCCGTTTTTCACACTTTAAACTAAATTTTAGGTCCAAACTTTTACTGTATCATTGCTTTATTAGATTTTAGCTGTCATTTGGTTATGTTTTCAATCTTCTATCTGTTTTATTTACAGAGTTGTATTTATTTATCCCTCTAAAAAAGTTATTTAGGCTCTGTTTACAAACTCTAATTTTTTTAAGGAAGTCTTCCTAGGTGCTGACAATACATTGTCATCATTAAATTCTGTTTACCTACCTGAATAAAGGCCATGCTTTTCTTCTCGCCAAAACTTGCTTCCTTCGCTCGCTTCAACCTCGCTGCCGATTAAGTCATAAGTAAATGAACAATAAACTTTTAAAATCTTTTATCTTCCTAAATAAAAATATCAGATCATACAAATACTACTTTAAAATACTTACTTTTAACTTTACTATCAGTGAGAATGTTTGTGACATTTTCCCTATGATTCAATTTTACAACTTAAATATTTACTTACTCGTACAATACCGGTCTGATTTTGACTTGAAGTGCCCTTTAGTATTAAGTTTATGGATGTCTAATTTATTTGCAATGCTAAAAGCTTTAAGATATCTTTTCCTACAGGCTCTGTGAAGCTTATTCCTATGTTACAAAGTCCCATTATGTGTGTGTGGATACTATAGGCAGCTATCCTTATTTTATCAGTAGAATTGCCAAGACCTTGTTTATGCATTAAAGTTTGTTTCATATTTTAAAACTAATAGTTGTTTCCCATCCTGAAAAAAAAGTGATTAAAACTGGTTTTAGATATTAATATATTCCCTTTTTTTTTTCAGGATGGGAAACAAAACCATGTAAGCTTTCCAGGTATTACTCAGAATGGACTGGCTAAACAGTTTTCTCATGGTAAGTTGTAGGCATTCTGCTGAATATGTATTTAAAATGAAATGTTCTTCCTCTGACAAGTCCATTCAATTTGGATTTTAAGCCTCTGAAATAAATGCAGTGAATGATGATAGGAACAAGAGTTTATAAAACATATTTGTTTACTTATTCCAACAGAAAAGTTATTTTGTATTGAAATCCTTAATAAAAACTGAAAATATCAATACCAAATCGGAAACAAGTAATTAAATTTCTGAAAGATGAAGTTTGTGATTAGATTTGAAACAACACATCCTCTTGACATGCTCCTGGTATACAATTTTTTTCATACAGCTTTTACAACATTCTTTCATCGAATTACCTAAAATACCATATTAAAAATTCTGTCATCTCTTAATTTGCTATAGACATAGTAATAACAAAAAGAAAACTACACCTTTTGTAATTTTATAGATGGCAGTTAGACATTGATTAGCAACTAGATAGAACTTACACTTTTGTAGGAAATTGTATAATGGGAGCTAAATCTAATCATATTCCTAGTTCACAGAAATCAGCCTCCTTATACTAGGAGTCACATCCCTTCCATCTGTAATGCTATTCCCATGCTTCAAAATTGTTTTGAAAACAGTGTGGTAGACAATTGAGAAAGGTATTACAAGGTCACTGTTAATGTTAGTATACAGGGTACAGTCAGACACAGCTCACAAGCTCAGTTCCACTTAAAAAGAGTTATCCATTGACATCAGCATTATTCCAGCTCTTAACTTAAATACTTATTTCAATTTTAGGTTCCAGTAGGGTTGTAACAGAGGTCATCTTTGTGGATGTGGATGCAGATTTGGAGGTTTTGCAGATGCAGATGTGGAGGCAGAAAAATAAATTTATAATTGTTTATATTGTAATGTTTTGTCAAAAATAAACTTAAAACCCAAAATAAGTACATTTTTCTCACAAATTCTAAATTTTGCATAGTCATAGTCTATTTTCATATAATACTGCTATATTGATTTATTTTTTGCATCATTCAACAAAAAAGTGGTTTGATTTCAAAAGTGAATTAAATTATTTACATAAGTGTGCATGCAGTAACAAAACAATCTTAGTCATATGAACTTTGAAGAGTTCACACCTTGGCTAATTCGAGTCACAAGTATAAGGCCAAGACATTGGACATCACCACATCTGCCACCTACCACCTGCCTTTCCATCACTCTAGCAACATTCAGAGTCCAACTTTTAGAACCTACGATGATCCAATTTTCTGGCTTAAGATTCTTCAAACGGGTTGCATAACTACATGCAGGATGTGTTGGATGTTGTTGTACTCACATACAACCAACACGGATCCCTGCCAGCCAACAAGCTATAGTGTTGGATTATGAACGGAGAGAACCTCCTACAATTGAAAGTTAAGAACATTGGTGGGTCACGAGAAAGTATGAGTGGAAAGGACTGTTTTGAATATCTTGTCAGACCCCTTCTAGTAACCCGTGTAGGTGAGAGCATCCTCCAGTAGTTTTACATGGAGGCCCTACAAGATGGACCATGAATAGGCCAATTTACTTAACATGCAAGTGAAATTGATTGCTTAGGTAACACCACTGTTCAATTAATTGTTACTCTTAATGCAGTATCACAGGGAAAAAAAACTACCACGTTGTTGTTAGCTTGGCGATGATGGGCTGGATTTTGTATAAACAGAAAAAAATAGGATATAATGTATAAATTACAATGTAAACAAAACCTCTGTTATACCTCTCCTTGCAGATGTGGAGGTAGAATTTTATGCAGAATTTCAGCACTTGCAGAAGTGATTGAGGAGCTCTGTTACATCCCTAGTTACAAGGATATAGCACCTTCAAATTTAGATTTCCTTCACACCTTTATTTACCTCTAATGGTTTTCAAAATTAAACATAACTTTTTTAATGAAGAATTATTTATTTTTGTGTGTTAAATGAAGTACAACATGAATAGCTATAACTTTAATGTAGTCAAAATAAAGCTATTATTCCACATACTGTTATTAAGAGTATTTTTGCATAGGCAATGAAAGCATCCACATCTGCCTATATTCTACTGTTGATAGTATTTGTTTGTTTGTTTGTTTTTTTTCCAGTCAAATAAAAAAATTGAAAATCAGTACCTAAACTTCATTTATAATCGTGTGGCTGTTTTTTAATGGAGTTTATAGGCAGTGTATGTGTTATTAGCATTGTTTCACTTTAAACATGATAAAATTAATGGAAAGTTAGGAACATTAATATTATTTTATGATCACTTGCATGATAATAGCTTTGCCACTTTATCCTCAAGCCATAAAACTGTATGGGCTTACAAACAAATTGTAATACTTAAATTACTACTTGCAGATTATATAACTGAAGTACTACAGGAGTCAGAAAATGACACTGAAATACCAAAATCAGCAAGTAAAGAAGACTGGGACTCTGCTATTACATTTACAGCAAAATCATCATGTGAGTTTTATTTTAGCTATTTGATACACAGATGTTTCGAGTATCAATTTTACTTTTTCAACACTGCTAACATAATAATCAAGGAATTGTTTTTTAATCTTACTAATAGACTTTGTGTATTTTGCTTGTTGGCTCATCAATTATTACCAAAAGTTATTTTTTTGGTAACACTGAAAGTCTTAAGATTATTTAAATATTTTCAGACCCCAAGCAAAATATAAATGCCAGTTAGTCAAAAGTACAAGACAATGTGGTACATATAAGCTATATGTTCTGCTGTAAAATTTAACTTTTTTATCTGGTTCCATAAAGAATTTGCACTCATAATCTTATTACAGTTTTGATAATATAAGTAGTACCTATTAAATAAATATATATTGTTCACAAGTTAAGAATAAATAATATTTTGAGAAAGTAAATTTATGATTCTAAGTTATTTCCCAATTTATTTCAGGTAAAAACTCTCAGACAGAAATTTATAACACCATTTTCCCTGACCAGTTTCTTAGTGTTCATGGTAATTCCAATTGTATAATTTTATAATGTCATTGTGTATGAGTCTTGCAGAAGTTTCTTTTTTTCTACTAACTTTCTTTTTCATATAAGGAACATTATATTTAAGTTCATTCATTTGAATGTGTGATTAAGATTATTTCTGTGACTTTCATTGTTATTCTGTGAAGATCTCCTACTGTGGCATGATACTGTGTTTCTTGCTTGAAAAACCATCATAATATGTTGTTGTTCGCATGGCTGAGTCCTAAATGAAGTATGTGTGTAACAGTGTGTTCATAAGAAAGATGATCTGCATGATATGTGTTGAGAGCTTTCATGTTTAATATATATTTATGAAAATATATTTTTGTGATTATACAGCCAAGTTTAATTGAAGAAGTGAATATGTGTATCAGTTTTTTACTGGCCATATACACGGACCATATTTTATTCTTTCATTTCCATTCATCCATTATCTAAATAATTACCTTCCCAGTGCTACTTATTTTGTGTTTTAATGAGCTACTAACTGTCAAATAGACTATTAAATTTGAAAAACATTGTTTTCCCATGCTAGGCCTCAGTTTTTTAGTTACTTCAAATTTACCGGTATGTTACTTATTTTTCATGGTTCACTAAACAAAAGTAAAGATACTATTAGCTAATGTAGCCATCTATTAAAATTGCAGATGTATTCCACATACAAGTAATTATTATGCATTTGACTTCTTGTTTCTGTAGTTGCAAGAACTTATCAAGCAGAATTTAGAACATTCACAGGGATAGTGCAGTATTTCCTCCATAGTAAAGCTTAATATTTGACATTAACCTCTGGCTTGTTCTTACTGGTTTTTTTCCTGTGTATTTTAAATTGGTTATTAGCTGGTGGGACTCCTGAGTCAAGTCTGTTGACCCAAATAAGCAGCTTACCATCTTCCAATCCCCGGAAAGCTCGCCTGATCAAGCAGTATTCCAAACCCACAATTGATTATGATGATGCACCAACAGTAGCTGAAGTTTCCTTACCATGGCGTCGACGTGCCAGTGGTGGTATGTTGCGTTACTCATCTTTAGTAGAGAATGTGCTGTACTGCCCATACTCTTTGTTTTCACCTGCTCTGCAAAAGCTGCTTTACATTGTAAAAGATAAAGAAGTTAGCTTTTTTGTTTTCGCTGTTTTAGGCAACCTACTTCAAAGTAAATTATCATCGTAGATTCTTTCCTTACAGCAATCAAAAAGAATTTCAAGCCAAATCAGATAAATTAGAATAAAAATCTATTAACGAATCACATATGTTAAACCAATTATTTGATGCTGAACATAAATGCTCAATTTTAAATCAAACTTATACTATTCAGTAAAAATAAAAACTGGTTATAAATATTTCATTACAAATTCCAAAATTTAATTCTGTGATTATATTTTATTGTCATAAAGATTTTCAATAACAACATAAGTTTCATTTGAGGATATGGTTTCAGTGGCTTAAAGGTCATTATATCCATTTGTTTAAACAGCTAATTTAATGAAATTAAAGAAAACTGTACAGATATTCATTATGTTGTAAAACAAATTTTTTTAAGAAAATTGTTTCACTAATGTTGGAATGACAGCTTCAAGTTAATCTTTAGAGGTAGTCAGATGAAAATATGCATAGATCAGAACTTAACAGAAAGTATATCAGCCCAAACATTATATCTATCACAAGAATGGAGACTTTCCCACTGTATGGTTGCGACACAATCAGGTGTGCCACCTGATAATATTTCTTTGCTTTATATTTATTATTAAATTTTAAAAAATTAAAAAATATTATCTCCTTCATTATTACAGATGTGACATTTATTTTCCAGTCAACATAATTTAAAAAAGCAGTGAAAAGGATGAGAAGTAGTTACCAAGAAAATAACGGAAAAAAAAATATTAAGTAATTGGTATGCTGGGTTAGTGGGGAAGTATCTGAGCAGGAATTTTTTTCACCTAAGTAGAAATGAGCAGATGAGAAAATTAGAAGTACTTCCTGATTCTGTTAGGAAGGACCTAGATATTTTAAAAAGTAGAAGGGGATTGCTACCAGCATTATTGTAACACAGATGTATCAAAGAGAGTAGACAACATTGTGTTATGCCAACAAATATTGTTTAAATTGAATTTGGACAACTGCTGCATGCGAGAGGACTGGAAATGTGGCAAAATAGTTCATAAAGAAAGAGACAAATAGGTTTGAGAAACACAGACCAATCTGTTTGTTCTGAGTGGTCAATGAGTTTGTGTAGAGACCATCAGGACTGTCCACAAAGAAAGATTTGTAAATTACCAACATGGATTTAGGAGAGGTATATTCATGTGAATATCAGTTAGTGTGCAATGTTCAAGCAATTTCAAAATAAATAGACAAAGTAGGCCAAATTGATGTGTGGCACTGGACCATCTAGGAGACTTTACAGAATGGTGTTGAATACTTGTAAGACCAATGGAGTAAGACCATTGGGATTATCAATGATCTTTTTGAGAAGATGAATCTTAAGAGCAGGGAAGCAGTAGAGGTGGAAATGTGGTATTGAAAGAGATGCAAGTGAGAACATGAGAGGCAGTATACTGCAACCTTTACTGTTCATTATACTATTCATTGTTTCTGTTACTAGTTTACAGTCAAACACAGGTTGTTTGCAGATTACATAATCCCGTATATAATGAGGTTGTGTCTGTCTGTTCAAATCTGTCCTTAAGCATGCTAATGCTTTTCAAACTAAACAGAAATTCTTCAAATTTTGCAGAGCATGTCCTATGGGTCAAGTTTGTATATAAAACCAGTTCAAGGCAAGACCTTTGATCCTTTTACTGTATTTATAGGCCATGTCAGTCAATGCAAATCTGTCTTTATGCCTTCTAGGTATCTTCAAATTAAACAGAAATGCTTCAAATTTTGCAGGGTGAATAAACTCTTGGGTTTAACAAGCTTAACTGGGCAGGACACATTGGACAGGTGGTAGGAAAAGGTTTCAAAATTCTGCACTTGTTGGAGAGAGTGATGAGGGGATGCACGAGAGAAGTAAAGGAATTGGGTTACAAAACTTTGGTCAGACCATTGCTCGAATATGGTAGTGTTGTATGGGACACTCATTTTATGTATCAAATACAGGAGTTGGAGAGGGTGCATAGAAGGGCTGCTAGATTTGTTTCTGGAAATTATCGCAGAATGCCATCAGTGACAGATATGATAAAGGAGCTGGAATGGGATTCATTGCAAGACAGGAGGAGGATGAGGAGGGTAATGGGAGTGTACAGGGCATATACTGGCGATGAGGCATGGAAAGATATTGCAGTAGGTATGAAAAGTAGTGGATGGAAGGGAAAAGATGACCATGACCATAAGCTGGCACTCGATTTCAGGCGCAAGGGTGTGGGAAGACTTTTTTAGGTAAGGGTGTCAGGGATTGGAATGAGTTACCAAGGGGAATGATGAATAACCTACCAAAAACGTTAAAAGAATTTAAAGTTAAAATTTGTAGAGAGCAAATGTAGGTGAGTGTAGGATAGGGGGAAGATGGGTGTGTAGGGAAATTGCCACCGGAGTGTGTGCTCCATTGCAATTAAATTAAATACAGTTTCAGTTTCTGCTAGATCAAGTCTTGAAGTCATGCTCTTTGACCTTTTGTTATATATATTGTGTAGAATCTGTCCTTGTAAAACCTTTGCCTTTATGCATTATAACATTCTTCAAACTCAACATAAATACTGGTGACACACTGGTCCATTTCATATTTCAATCAGATTGGCTAATATTATCATGACATTTGACCCTTTTACTTATATTACGTAGTCTCTATCTGCAAAAAACTTCTGCCGTTATTGTTTTTGTGATCTTTCTTGCTCAAGTGAAAATCTGCAAATTTTTCAGGGCAAAAACATATTATGAATTGCAGGTAACATTCATATTTCATCCTGATCGAGTCAAGCAATCATGACATGTGACCCTTTCAATATTGTGCTATTGTCTCTTATATGCAAAACTTCTACTGGTATCTTTACTAATTGCAAGTCCCTTTATGTTCAACGTAAACACTTAAACTTTTGCTGAGCAAATCCTTAGTCACATACTACTGTCACATAGTACGGTATGTATTTCTGCCTAATCAGGTCAAATGGTCACACAAAAATTTGTGTCTTTGTGGAGGCTAGCTTTCTTCAGACTCAACACCACTATGAGAGAAGCGAGTGGTGCCATTAGGTGAGCTTCAGTATCCTGGCAGCCAGTACTGTCTAACATTAGTTCACTACATCTGCAGAGAAAATCAGTACTGCATTGAGATTGTAGTCATACACCTTCATATCCCTTTAAAGTGACCTTCAAGATTTGTCTTATATCTCTCTTCTATAGTAGTCTCCAAGAAAAGGGCAGGCCTGCTATTATATTTTTTAAGCATGCATCTTTGTCAAACTAACAGCCTGTCATAGTTTGATGGGAACAGTGGATGTGTTGTCATCTGTCTGTGAAATGTGTAACTATGTCCTGTGTGTGCTAGGAGTATTTTTGTGGGTGTAATGCATAGTTTATGAGGCAAAGATTGGGAATCTTCCCAGCATCATCCTAATGATTGCAAAAAACTGCCTAAAAACTGCAATCAGGATGGCTGCCATGTAGGGACCAGCAGCTCCTCAATCTGGCACCTTAACATTCTGAGCTCTAGTAGTGATTTTCGAAATCTGCGTTGTATATGTTTAAAGTCAAGGAGACTGGCTTACACAGACACAAGCTGAGAAGTAACAACATTGACCTATCAGTGGAATGGAGGAAGGAATGGGAAGTCACACACACCTGCAAGCTTACAAAAGACTTGATAACTTGCATTCCACGATTCAATCAGCGTAGGTGACTTTAGTCCCAGCTTAACAGGTTTTGCACAGGAGATGGAGTGCGTAACACAACAGCACACAAATAAAGACTCCGTGAAGACTATGTGAATGTGAAAATATTCACACCACTGACCACCTTGTAATGGACTCCCAAAACAAAAATCCACCTGGATTCTTGATCACCCTGCACCAAGCTTAACCAGCTACTAGAAGATGACTTGAATCCTTCATGTTCATCACTGAATTAGTATTGTATATTTTGTCTATTATATGTTATCTTCTGTAACTTGGCATATAACAACAATAATAAGGTAAGAAAGAAGCTTTTCATGGTGGTGTAAATTAATAATAATAATTCAGGGATAGTAAAGGGAAAATGAGAACAGGAGATTTCTCACATAAATAGCAATCTAAAAAGTACATCCTGAGGACTACTGTAAGACCAGGAGAGGTGTTAGAGGATTATGAGTGGTTGATGAGTTGTGCCAGCAGTGTTTTGGACCAAGATAGTTGTTTGTGAATTAAATCTGGTGGGTAATTGCTTGATATCAGTGCTTAGTAGATGTTGTTGAAGTATTGTATGAGGGACTGTTGGTCAGAGCATATATAGCTGCCACAAATACTAAGGTGCCATAGTTTGATGTAATATGGGTGGCAACTGTGAAAATGTGGACACTATTACCGGTTAGTATGTTTGATGCTTTGGAGGGGAACAAATCCACATCCAGGAAAGTGACCATAGTTTGCTAATAGCACCATGTGAACTTCAAGGTATTACGGGAGTTGGAACTCTGCAGGGAACTTTAAACAGCTGTTTTCCTGTTGGCCATTCATTCCAATGGTCAGCTGGTTAGTGATGAGGCCAATATAAGTTTATACTCATAATATAGACTGTCCAGTGCCAGACCATGCCATTCATACAATTCTAGTAGCTTCAGCAACTGTTTTACAATGAGAGCTGTTGCGTTTTCCCTAGTACTATTACTCCAACAGAAAATTGTAGATGGGAAGTAGCCTACCAGCATATCCTTGACATCAGCCTTTGCCCTGGCCCTAACCTCCACCAATATCACACCTTCACTGTTTTTTTCTTTGATCAGTCATTACAGAGATTATGCTTTCTGGTAATTATCATTGGTCAACTTCTCCCTCCTCCACCATTGGCATCCACACCCTTTCCCACATGATTCATCTTTGGCTTAGCCATGCAAAGAGTCTCAGAATGTACACATCTGAACCTCTTGCCATATGCCCTCCTCTTGTCATGATTAAGGTTCAGACTGAAATATTGTAAAAGGTGTTCTTGTTTGGTGTTCATCAAGGACCCTCTGCTTTCCTGCGTGGTAACTTATGTGTTTATTTTCCCTTTCCTTCTTAATTTTCATTGGCTGAGAGCATTAACAATAACCTTATTTACTAGGAATGCCATGCTATTTATTTGCACTTCTGGGCTTTTGTCTGATGTGCTGACTATTCATCAGAGTTTTGTTACTTAGCAATGGCTCCAAGCTTCGTAGAGTACTAGGTCACTGTCTCTGTTAAAATGTTTGGTTTTTCCAAAATTTTCATTGGCAATATATGAATAAGGGAAGTACATATAACACTTGCCAGAGATGAAAGCAAGAGTTCTGTGGCAAAAATGAATATACATATTCAATTGAAATATTGTAACCATGTCTTCATCTTTTTCTTTGTGTTCGCCATGGCTCTTCTGCTTTCAACTCTGGTAAGTTGTTGGGTCTTCTTTCCCTACCCCTTGTTACATTCATTGCTTAAAAGCAAATTTTTATATAAATTATTTAAATTTTTTAGGTATTTCTTTATTTATCTTTCATGTTTTTAAATAAATTTTGGCCATTTATATACATACATTTTTATTTTATTTTGATTAAGATCTTTCCCCATCGTTAACATTTCCTCTAATATTGTTTTTGCTTCCCCACCACTTCAATCATAATGGTCATTCATGTGACTGTATTGATCATGGGTACATGAACGAGCTTGGTCAAATGTTTCTATTTTCATGATTAAGGGTATAGCTCTAAATAATGCCTTTTTTGTGTTTGTAGAGTGTTTTTTTGGCACTGCTGTCCTCGTCCCTTCAGCTCTGGGGTGTGATTCTTGTATTTTTCATTCCCTTTCCATATTAATACCACCTCATGCCATTTTGACCTACTTCATTGTTGGTGAGACTTACAATTTGTAAATAAATCCCTAAGAAATTTTGATGGAAATAGGTAATCTAGAAAAGCATGGGCTGGTATGTATAATATTACCACAGAAGTATTAAAGATAGAAGAATAAATAATTGTACCATTCCCTGAAATATATTACATCAAGTCTGGAAACATGCTGCTTGCCAGAGGAATGGAAACGTGTCATAGAATCAGTCCATAAAGAAGTGATACAAACAGGATAGAAAATTGCATGCCAATTGCTTTGACTTCATTGATAGATAAATTGACAGAGAGCATGATGTGCAACCTATAAGAAATGGAGGAAAGAAAGTGATTTTTAAATCAGCAACTTGGATTTAGAAGAGGGGAGGTTCATGTGAATCGCCGATAGTGGCCAATTTTAAGAGTATTGCAATTACAACTTATTTAGTACATACATAAAAAAAATATAATTATGAGTGTATTGTTGGGAGGGATTGCTTGTTGCTGCTTAATTTAAGATAATATTTGATAGTAAAATCAGTTGGGCAGGAGATAGGAAGAAGTTTGAAAATACTGCATGTATTGGTGAGGATGATGGTGGAATGTTGCAGGAAGGGAGGGAATTGGGTTGAAAAAAAAAGCTTTCTCTGACCATTGCTTGAGTATGATGTTATAGAATGGTATCCACATTACAGGTATCAAATACAGTAGTTAAAGGGAGAATGCAAAGGAGAGCAGCTAGATTTGTTTGTAGCATTTACCACTGAACACATTCAGAAACTGATTTGATAAAGTAGCTGGGTTAAGAGCCACTGGATGACAGAAGATGAATGAAGAGATTATTGGGAGTGTATGTGGTGTATATTGGGGATGAGGCTTCAATGAATGTTGGAAGAAAAATAAGGATTTGTATATGAAAGTAATGAGGGGACCATGACCACAGGCTAGTATTTGATTTTAGGTGTAAGGGATTGGGGAAATTTTTCTTTGTATGTAAGGAATGAGACTGCAATAAATTATCAAGGGAAATGCTGAAACTTTATCTGAAACATTCAAAGAATTAAGTTAAAATTCATTGAGGGTAAAAGTAAGTTGGTGATGAAATTATAATCGAAGAATATTTTAAAAAAAATAAAAAATCGTGTAAAGGGAGGTAGCTACCACGATTTGCTTAATTTCAGTTGAATTAAATTTTTGGAAAATATATCATCATATATTTGATACACAAGTAATTAATCTACTGGATAGGGTGTTGAGGGTAAGCAGTTGATATCTGACGGATTTTTACAAAGCCTTGTTCAGCCACAGTTCAAGTAAGCTGGAATAAAATGAGACTCACATTATCCTTACCAAATTCAGCAATTGGAAAGGAAATTAAGGAGGGAAGCTAGATTTGTGTGTGAAAATTAGCATAGAACACAGAGGCTGATCTGATAAAGGAGTTGGGTTTGTGCTCACTGGAAGGCAGGAGGTTGGGAAAGTGTCTTGTGTGAGACATGCATTGGTGATGACGCTTGGATGGACATCAGAAGAAGAATTAGGAATAATATGAGATATTGGAGAGGTAATCATGAGAATAAACTGTTTCTTGATTTCACGCATATAGAATCAGAAAGTTTTCATCTGTAGTGTAGAAAATCAGGGATTTGAATAGACTTTTAAGGGAGTTTCTAATAAAATTGTGTCAATCAGTTAAAAAAATTAATTTCATGTGATGCAAAAGTGGGTGTGGTTGTCGATGGGGCATAATTTCCATCACAAACTGAAATAATAATTTAAATAAACCCATCATCACTCACTGCAGATTAAGGCAAGAGGGTGATAATGACCTGAAATACATGATTCCACTTTACAATATTTTGATCTAATTTATTAATATGCAGAAATAAAATTACAAATAGTAAATGTAAGACTATCAGAAACTCTGAAAGCCACATTGTTTCTTCTCATCTTTCATGATCTTTCTCAGTCCTTCATAGTAGAATGCTTTATATTTACTCAAGAAGCACTCTCCCACTCTGAGAATGATATGATCTTTATTGTGAACTCATCAATGCTGAAGCACCTTAATTACCTTGATAATTTAAAAAAGTCTCATGGGTAAGACAGATTGGCTAAACATCCTTAACCAACAGATGTTTGCCTCTTCACCATGTCCTTGGATTAGATATGTGAGCAAACTGTTGGCTAGGTAACATATACCTTTGGTAACATAGCATGGAATTTTTCCCCCCGTTATATCCCTCGTTTGATGTCATGAAGACATAATTCGGCCATGATACTTCATAAATCAGCTATTATTTATGATATACCAAGAGAATGTCACAAAAAGACAGAATGACCTTTAACAAAGGTTTCTAATATTTTGAGAGGACTGGTTTGTGGAAGAGATGCGCTTCTACTCCATGCTCTTTTATTTGGTGTCAAGACTGCACACAAATATTCAGCATTCAGTCAAATGTTTCCAAATGTGCATTTTGCTGGAACAGAATCAACATCACTATTTTCCCATTTTGTTTGCTTCTGACTTGTAATCCCATGAACCCATAGACTGGAAAATTTTAACATGTTCCGTAACTAAGATAAAGTTCATGATCATCACAATGATTCTCTGTCTGTCTTCATGGACATTAGCCTCCACTTTCTTCACTATATCAAGATTATCTGTCACTGAATATCACATGAACTGACAATGAGACCTGTCTTTGGAAAATGTGTACTTTTTGTAGGTGGTATTATTTGGTCCCAGCTTGACAAACTTAATATCACTATAGTCTACAATTTTATCAATTAACCAGAATGCTGACATCTACTAAGAGCTACTAACAAAAACAAGCTGTTGCAGGTAGTTTGGAATGTCATGCCTTTTGTATCAATTTAGTAACCATCAAATTACATCCAGGAACTTAACAACTTTATGGTGGTAACCCAATGTATATGGCTCACACCATGTAACAATTATAATATCTTAAGTAACATCATGGCAAGAGAAATCTCCATTCCTTTTAATGATTCTATAGCATGACCAAATCAGGAATTGTATTCCTGTACTTTAATATTCAGAACAGGCTCATCTGAGCAGTAATTACAAGTAATTTTTAATTCTGATATATTATTCAATGAAAATATATAATTTTTTTTTTTCAAAACAGAAGATATGTAAAAAGTTCAACTCTCTCTGTATAGCATGTGCTGCTGGTTACACCATGCAGATATTATTATTACCTTCTTAGTTTCTTGACTGGTTCGTGATTTAGTGCTTTATCATTCATCTGTGACAGATGGTTTTTAGCAGTGACCTCCCATATTTTAGAATTCCTCATGGTTACAGAAATTCATGAAACATAAGTGCTTAAAATTTTCATATGTAATGAGCAGACTTTAAATCTTTTTGGTCAAATGATGGAACAAGACTGAGTACCAGTTCTTATCAACATAAATCAAATCTACATAAATCAAATGCAACAATTTTGCATGATTCCTAAGACTTCCACAGCCATCTTTGTTCATGATTAATTGACTTTCGGGATATGCCACATTGTTTATTTCATTACCTGAGCTTTTGGCTGGCATCCTACAGCCTTCATCAGAGATACTGTTTATGCTGACATAGCAACGAGCGCCAAGCATCGCATAGTAAAAGGCCGCTATCTTTGTTGATGTTGTTCGTATTCTTTAAAATTTCTGCTGCCTCTTTCACCCGTCGATGGGGCATAATTTCCATCACAAACTGAAATAATAATTTAAATAAACCCATCATCACTCACTGCAGATTAAGGCAAGAGGGTGATAATGACCTGAAATACATGATTCCACTTTACAATATTTTGATCTAATTTATTAATATGCAGAAATAAAATTACAAATAGTAAATGTAAGACTATCAGAAACTCTGAAAGCCACATTGTTTCTTCTCATCTTTCATGATCTTTCTCAGTCCTTCATAGTAGAATGCTTTATATTTACTCAAGAAGCACTCTCCCACTCTGAGAATGATATGATCTTTATTGTGAACTCATCAATGCTGAAGCACCTTAATTACCTTGATAATTTAAAAAAGTCTCATGGGTAAGACAGATTGGCTAAACATCCTTAACCAACAGATGTTTGCCTCTTCACCATGTCCTTGGATTAGATATGTGAGCAAACTGTTGGCTAGGTAACATATACCTTTGGTAACATAGCATGGAATTTTTCCCCCCGTTATATCCCTCGTTTGATGTCATGAAGACATAATTCGGCCATGATACTTCATAAATCAGCTATTATTTATGATATACCAAGAGAATGTCACAAAAAGACAGAATGACCTTTAACAAAGGTTTCTAATATTTTGAGAGGACTGGTTTGTGGAAGAGATGCGCTTCTACTCCATGCTCTTTTATTTGGTGTCAAGACTGCACACAAATATTCAGCATTCAGTCAAATGTTTCCAAATGTGCATTTTGCTGGAACAGAATCAACATCACTATTTTCCCATTTGTTTGCTTCTGACTTGTAATCCCATGAACCCATAGACTGGAAAATTTTAACATGTTCCGTAACTAAGATAAAGTTCATGATCATCACAATGATTCTCTGTCTGTCTTCATGGACATTAGCCTCCACTTTCTTCACTATATCAAGATTATCTGTCACTGAATATCACATGAACTGACAATGAGACCTGTCTTTGGAAAATGTGTACTTTTTGTAGGTGGTATTATTTGGTCCCAGCTTGACAAACTTAATATCACTATAGTCTACAATTTTATCAATTAACCAGAATGCTGACATCTACTAACAAAAACAAGCTGTTGCAGGTAGTTTGGAATGTCATGCCTTTTGTATCAATTTAGTAACCATCAAATTACATCCAGGAACTTAACAACTTTATGGTGGTAACCCAATGTATATGGCTCACACCATGTAACAATTATAATATCTTAAGTAACATCATGGCAAGAGAAATCTCCATTCCTTTTAATGATTCTATAGCATGACCAAATCAGGAATTGTATTCCTGTACTTTAATATTCAGAACAGGCTCATCTGAGCAGTAATTACAAGTAATTTTTAATTCTGATATATTATTCAATGAAAATATATAATTTTTTTTTTTCAAAACAGAAGATATGTAAAAAGTTCAACTCTCTCTGTATAGCATGTGCTGCTGGTTACACCATGCAGATATTATTATTACCTTCTTAGTTTCTTGACTGGTTCGTGATTTAGTGCTTTATCATTCATCTGTGACAGATGGTTTTTAGCAGTGACCTCCCATATTTTAGAATTCCTCATGGTTACAGAAATTCATGAAACATAAGTGCTTAAAATTTTCATATGTAATGAGCAGACTTTAAATCTTTTTGGTCAAATGATGGAACAAGACTGAGTACCAGTTCTTATCAACATAAATCAAATCTACATAAATCAAATGCAACAATTTTGCATGATTCCTAAGACTTCCACAGCCATCTTTGTTCATGATTAATTGACTTTCGGGATATGCCACATTGTTTATTTCATTACCTGAGCTTTTGGCTGGCATCCTACAGCCTTCATCAGAGATACTGTTTATGCTGACATAGCAACGAGCGCCAAGCATCGCATAGTAAAAGGCCACTATCTTTGTTGATGTTGTTCGTATTCTTTAAAATTTCTGCTGCCTCTTTCACCCGTCGATGGGGCATAATTTCCATCACAAACTGAAATAATAATTTAAATAAACCCATCATCACTCACTGCAGATTAAGGCAAGAGGGTGATAATGACCTGAAATACATGATTCCACTTTACAATATTTTGATCTAATTTATTAATATGCAGAAATAAAATTACAAATAGTAAATGTAAGACTATCAGAAACTCTGAAAGCCACATTGTTTCTTCTCATCTTTCATGATCTTTCTCAGTCCTTCATAGTAGAATGCTTTATATTTACTCAAGAAGCACTCTCCCACTCTGAGAATGATATGATCTTTATTGTGAACTCATCAATGCTGAAGCACCTTAATTACCTTGATAATTTAAAAAAGTCTCATGGGTAAGACAGATTGGCTAAACATCCTTAACCAACAGATGTTTGCCTCTTCACCATGTCCTTGGATTAGATATGTGAGCAAACTGTTGGCTAGGTAACATATACCTTTGGTAACATAGCATGGAATTTTTCCCCCCGTTATATCCCTCGTTTGATGTCATGAAGACATAATTCGGCCATGATACTTCATAAATCAGCTATTATTTATGATATACCAAGAGAATGTCACAAAAAGACAGAATGACCTTTAACAAAGGTTTCTAATATTTTGAGAGGACTGGTTTGTGGAAGAGATGCGCTTCTACTCCATGCTCTTTTATTTGGTGTCAAGACTGCACACAAATATTCAGCATTCAGTCAAATGTTTCCAAATGTGCATTTTGCTGGAACAGAATCAACATCACTATTTTCCCATTTTGTTTGCTTCTGACTTGTAATCCCATGAACCCATAGACTGGAAAATTTTAACATGTTCCGTAACTAAGATAAAGTTCATGATCATCACAATGATTCTCTGTCTGTCTTCATGGACATTAGCCTCCACTTTCTTCACTATATCAAGATTATCTGTCACTGAATATCACATGAACTGACAATGAGACCTGTCTTTGGAAAATGTGTACTTTTTGTAGGTGGTATTATTTGGTCCCAGCTTGACAAACTTAATATCACTATAGTCTACAATTTTATCAATTAACCAGAATGCTGACATCTACTAAGAGCTACTAACAAAAACAAGCTGTTGCAGGTAGTTTGGAATGTCATGCCTTTTGTATCAATTTAGTAACCATCAAATTACATCCAGGAACTTAACAACTTTATGGTGGTAACCCAATGTATATGGCTCACACCATGTAACAATTATAATATCTTAAGTAACATCATGGCAAGAGAAATCTCCATTCCTTTTAATGATTCTATAGCATGACCAAATCAGGAATTGTATTCCTGTACTTTAATATTCAGAACAGGCTCATCTGAGCAGTAATTACAAGTAATTTTTAATTCTGATATATTATTCAATGAAAATATATAATTTTTTTTCAAAACAGAAGATATGTAAAAAGTTCAACTCTCTCTGTATAGCATGTGCTGCTGGTTACACCATGCAGATATTATTATTACCTTCTTAGTTTCTTGACTGGTTCGTGATTTAGTGCTTTATCATTCATCTGTGACAGATGGTTTTTAGCAGTGACCTCCCATATTTTAGAATTCCTCATGGTTACAGAAATTCATGAAACATAAGTGCTTAAAATTTTCATATGTAATGAGCAGACTTTAAATCTTTTGGTCAAATGATGGAACAAGACTGAGTACCAGTTCTTATCAACATAAATCAAATCTACATAAATCAAATGCAACAATTTTGCATGATTCCTAAGACTTCCACAGCCATCTTTGTTCATGATTAATTGACTTTCGGGATATGCCACATTGTTTATTTCATTACCTGAGCTTTTGGCTGGCATCCTACAGCCTTCATCAGAGATACTGTTTATGCTGACATAGCAACGAGCGCCAAGCATCGCATAGTAAAAGGCCGCTATCTTTGTTGATGTTGTTCGTATTCTTTAAAATTTCTGCTGCCTCTTTCACCCGTCGGGGCCACCACTGGTATAATCTCCACAGTAGTCGCGTGTCTTGAAATTTTATTCCATGCCCGGTATTAATGGCATGGCGGACTACGGTGGATTTGTTGCTGTTGTTATATTTGTAGTGGCAGATATGTCCTTTAAGTCTCTCCGCCTCAGTGCAACCTGTCTCACCAATATAAACACTGCCACAGATGCAGGGGATTCCATAAACACCCGTAAGATGGTGTGGGTGTAATCTGTCTTTTACCTTGGTTAGTGACTGACCAAGTTTGCAGTTAGCCTTATATCACACCTCCACCCGCTTTAACAGTTTCCCAATCTGGTCTGTAATACCCTGTATGTATGGGAGACAGGCGAATTTTGTTGGTACATTAATATCATGCGATAAGTTGACGTCTTCCATGGTTTTTTTGGGTCTTAAAACCCTTCTGATGTCGGATTCACTATAGGCGTTAGCTCGGAATATTTTTGTAAGTGTCTCCATTTCTTCCTTCAGACTTTCCGAGTCACATACTGTCCTTGCTCTTAAGTTCAGCGATGTTAATACACCACTCTTTGTTGCTGGATGATGGTGCGACATGGCGTACAGATATCTATTAGTGTGGGTCACCTTGCGATACACAGTATAACCCAAACGTCCATCGCCTCGCTAGTAAACCAGGACATCGAGAAATGGCAGTTGTCCATTTTCTTCACATCCATAGTGAACTGAATTCTTGGGTGGGCACTATTCAGGTGGCGTAAGAACTCTTGCCAATTCTCCTTACTGTGAGGCCAGATGACAAAGGTGTCATCAACGTAACGGATCCACTTTGTAGGTTTTAGAGGCGCGAGGCCCGTAGAATTTGCTACCTCCTGCTACGTGGTTAATCTGGTACTGCTCAACAGTAGTCTGCGATTTCAACAGTGCCATATTATTGAAACAATAACTCAAGGGATATGTTTACAAAAGGTTCATGCTTGTTTGACTGGCACCACAATCATTTTTTACTGTAGAATATGACTTCAAGACAGTTATTAGATAGTAAAATTTTGTGTACTGTGCCGGTTATGGAAACACCCTGTACTCCTTTAACAGTTCCTGATTTTCTGTAAACTCAAGATATATCTGGATAATCTTGATTCTAGGAAAATAGTAAAATAAAATAATTAAATTCTATGTTCATACCGCTGACTGCATTTTCAGATTCTGTAAAGTGTAAGAAAGATTTAATTTTTAAATCTTCTCTAAAGTATAGGTGCTTACTTAGTATTTTATTGCTTCACAGTGCATGCTCTTCCTCAGGTTCCGTTATGTTACCTTTTTTCGTTTAATCAAATTTATTAAGACCTCACTTTCCAGCATTGTCATTAATAAAAAAAATACTCACTACAACTATCTAACTCTTTCTTATATTCACTGAATTTTGTTTCTTTATATAAAGATTCTGTCTTTTAAAATTATTTGTAAGCAATTTGTGCATGTTTACTTTCTTGTATATTGCTGTGCATATGTTAGCTGTTTGTTTAGAAATAGTTAGAAGCAATGTTAGAAATACAACCATCGGAGAATTATTTGCACTTGGACAGTATGTAGTTAAGATATATCTGAATAGAAAATTTAATTTTAATCAAAAGGCAATCTCATTTGTTTCAGCAAATATTACCAGTATATTAAATTAATTCATAAGGAAGTTTTGTATATCTCCAGTAACCTTCTCGCTAAGAAATGATGTTTGTAACAACAAAATTGAACATTTTTAATGATGCTGATTTCTAATTAAGTGTCTGGTTTTCATAACCAAGAGTCCCAATCACCACCATAACAAGCTGATGCTGTGCATAGTTTCAATAATTGTAAATAGATTGAAATTACAATCTTCCATAAAATTTAAATGTATTTATTGAATAAATTTTAATACCAACCATACCATAAGAGAAAGACTGTATGAATAATTTATCTTTTAAAAACAAATGAGTCAGTTGTGCAAGAATGAAATCTTTCTCTACATTATATATGAATAAAATTTATCATGCTCTTTTCAGAGTTAAAAATTATACCAGTACCTTTTCTTAGGTACAATAGGACATTACTCCACACATCAGCAGCAGAAAAAACTTCAACTGCTGGTTTTAATTGTTTAATTAAGTGAATGAAAATAAGTAAGGATAATGTGTCTCTTACCACAGATGAGGGAAGGAAGGATAGAACGTAGAGTTTACGTATGTTTCAACTAGTGTAACACACACAAATACAAATTACACTTTACAATATTTTGGTGAACCTACCACATGTACCATGTGTATGATGTCTCACCTCTCACATCTGTCATCAGTAAAGTTAATCACCAAAATATTGTAAACTGTGTTTGTAATTCTTTGTGATTGTCTTCACTTAGAAATTTCAGTCCAATCACTGACACCCTTACCCACAAAAGAAAATCTCACCACTTCCTTATGCATGAAATCGAATGTCAGCGTGTGCCCATGGTTTTGACTGACTTTTCCGGTATATCCTCAAATCACCCTCTCCAGTAAATGAAGGATTTTTAATCTTTTTATACAAACTACCCAACATGTTCCACCTGTTTATAATCGAACACTAGCTGGTACCCACGACTTTGTTCGTGTTTGTAAAGAATTTGGATTGACAGCTACCGACATCTAACAACCATAATGCACAATGGGAGACTCGATGCTATTACCACACACAAATGCCAGTCATCAGCACTATGTAGTTCAGGCAGCAAAGTAATACTTATGGACACACATGTCTTTCGACGAAATACGAAAATAACCTTGATCGACCACTTTCAACCACCAAATCTCCCACACTCCCAAAGTTACCGAAATTTGGCCAACATTGTGATCGATGGGTGACTCAATGTTACTACCACACACAAAGACAAGTGATCTGTGCTTCATAGTTTTGACTGAAAAGTGATACAGATGGACACCTACTTTTTTGGTAGAAATTTGAAAGTGCCTTAGGTCAATCACTTTCAACCCCCATATCTCCCACACCCCCATAGCAACCAACATCTAACAACAATACTGCACGACAGGAGATATAATACTACTACCACACATAAACACCAATGATCTATGCTATGTGACATATGCGGAGACACATGTCTTTCGTTGAAATACGAAAATATCCTTGATCGGCCACTTTCAACCACCATATCTCCCAAACTCCCACAGTTACTGAAATTCGGTCAACATTGTTATCGAAAGGTGACTCTGCATAACTAACACACACAAACGCCAGTGACTTGTGATAGATAGTTTTCGCTGAAAAGTGATAGACCAAGAAGACACATGCGTCTTTGGCAGAAATATGAAATTACCACTTTCAACCCCCATATCTCCCACACCCCCATAACTACTGACATCTAACAACCATAGTGCATGACAGGGGATAGGATTCTACTACTACACACAAACACCAATGGTCTATGCTATGTAGTTGTGGCAGGAAAGAGAAGTATAAGGAGACAAAAATTTTTGGTCGAAATATGAAAATGCTCTGCATTGACCAACTTTAATCATCATATCTCCCACATCCCCACAGCTTTTGGCATCCGGCCAACGATGTGCACGACATGAAACTCCATGCTACTTCCACACACAAACACCAGTTATCTGTGCTGGGTAGTGGTAGCTGAAAAGTGAAATATAGGAAAACACATGTCTATTTTTATATGTATATAAGATTACGCCAAAATATTTACACTTCAAGCCTTAAACAAGCAATTCTGTCACCAGCATATAATCATAAAAAACGTATAGTTTTTTATCTGTGCACTTAATAAGCTAACTTTTCTTGGCATTTGTCTTTATTTGTTGTTGACCTACCTAGTAACATATTCTACCCTGTTGTGAAAATCTATTCTTTCCCAGTGTACTGCTGATAAAAGTTCTTCCCGGGTGTTTTGCCGGATAAGTTCTTCCCTGCAGCTGTCCACAGTCTACTCCCATTTTGATCCCATTATACCCAATTCATCTGAAACTAGATGACCAGTGCGAAAATTTTGCAAAAAAAAAAAACGATGAATAATGAGGTTGAAAGCTTGTAATATAACGAAAAGTAGAACCACACTTTTGTTTCAATCATTTATTTGTTAATACATGACATCACCAAAGGGGAGACATTACATTTCATAATCCCACTTCATTTATCGATTTCGGTAAGGTATCCAGGGAGATAATGGCTCAACACACACACACACAAATGCATTTTAGAAAAACTGATACTTTTGCCCTTTAAGGGTTCAATTCAGAAAAATCACTTTTTTAAACTATGATGTGACCACAGCGAAGATCTTAATCTTTAAAATGATACCTCATTTATCTATTTCGGTTAGATATCCATGGAGATAAATGGCTCCAGACATAAAAAACGCATTTTAAAAATATTGATATATTTACCCTTTAAGGGCCGAATTACGAATAATTCCTTTCTAAAAATATAATGTTACCATGGCAGACACCTTAATATTTAAAATGATACCTTATTTATCTATTCCGGTTAGATATCAAGGGAGATAAATGGCTTGTGACAAAATGACGCGTTGCAGAAATATCGTTACTTTTGCTCTTTAAGGGTCGAATTCCGAAAAATTCCTGTCTTAATATATGATGTCACCAAAGCGGATATCTTATCCTTGCAAAATGATACTTCATTAAAAGATTTCAGATAGGTATCCAGGGAGATCAATGACTCATAACGCAAAAAGCGCATTTTAGAATTATTTACATTTTTGCCCTTTAAGGATCGAATTATGAAATATTCCTTTCTTAAAATATAATGTTACCACAGCGGAGACTTTAATCTTTAATACGATACCTCATTTATCTATGTTGGTTAGATATGAAGGGAGATAAATACTTTTCGGGGCGAGGTCCGATACCGGTTATAAAATTTACTCTTCGTGGCGAGGTCCGGTAAAGTTTATAAAATTTACTCTTCATGATGAGGTCCCTATAAATTATCAAATTTTGCTCTTTATAGTGAAGTCCTGGTAAATTTTTAAATTTTGCTCTTTGTGAAGAGGTCCCAGCAGATTTTAAAATTATGGTATTGGTATCAAAGAAATTTTAAGATTTTATTCCTGGTAGCGAAGTCCTTGGAAATTGTGGTACTTTGATGGCAAAGTTTGACATGGACTGAAAAGTTTGATTTCCTTATAAGAGATTTTATCGTTCTACATTTGGTTGTGTGGGTAATTTTTTTTTCTCTCTCTTACACGGCAAGCAGCCAATTGTCTAGTTGCATTTCTGTGGTGTGTAGAGGCTGTTGTTTCAGTTAGTAGCAGTGCGGCTATTCTGGGGTTGGTAGTCAACATGTGCCATCCATATTCCTTCCTGGATTCGTATGTACAAATCGAAGGTCTGCTTGTACCCTTGTTCTGTTTGCGGATTCCTCGTCCTTTTGCTAGTCTAGCATATTGGTGTTTCCTCCTGCGAGTTTGAAGAGAGGTCATAACTTGGTAAACTGAGGTATGAATTGTCAAAATTTAAAGACGAGCCCTATAAACTGTCGCAGTTGCATTATGATCCATAGAGAAAAGGGGACGTTGAATTGTGTGCGTGGCTCTCCTGTTTAGGTTGGATCATCTGTTGTGACATATCCTAAGTATTTGATTTGGCTTTTAATAAATGTGTATTTGGTTGTATTAAAAAAAGAAACTCGTGGCGGTGGCCGATGAGAAAGTAGTCCATATGTGCTATTGCTATGGTATGCACTAGTGGGCCTAAAGCTTTTACGACTGTACTTTGGAAAACTGCTCCTTCTGTCGGGTATTAAGAATTTTTTTTTTTCAACCGATTCTTTGGTTGCAGGTATTTGATTGAAACTGCTTAGAATATTCTAACAGCAAAACAAGTAAACTATTTGCTATATGGTCTCCAATTAGAATTAATCTGTGATGGTATTGCCATTGAACTGCCTATTGTCCAAATACGTGTGGTTGGAACAGGTGTTTTTGGACCTGTAATACGGACCTAGTGAATGGCGAAGGTCACTCCCTTATTATGATTGCGTTTAATAGTTCATACACTTTCTGCATCACTGTCTTTTTTTTTTAGTGTCATTTTGTGTAGCCCACACTACTATGCGGCATGGGTCTACAAGTCGCATGTGCGATATGCCCATGTTAACGCATTGTCTGTTATCTATGAAGAGTGTCTAGAATGCAAGCAATTTTGCAAGAATGGGTGATATTGGGATGGGACATCTGATTATTTTAGAGGTAGTTAGATTAGTTGGATTTCCACAAATTTGCTACATCCAAACACTTTACAGCTTCTGCTAAAGGTGACTAGTTGACTTAGCATCGATTCCTTGTTACAAGATTTCTTGCCCTGTTAATATTTTGTTTACTAGCTTGTGGTTAGAAAGCATGTGGAAAAACGTATCTATGATCATAACATCTTTGCCCGGCTCGAGATCAGGCAGTTAGCGCGGGTAGCGTCCAAGCCTAGCGACACTGCGGCCAGGTGTATCTGTTTTCCAGACAATTTGATTGCGCTCTTCTTTGACGGTAGATTGTTCGCACCCCAGGTCAAAGTAAAATGGAATCGACTCACTGTTGTTGCTCAGCATTCCGCCTGGCCAGTTCCTGGTGTACCAGTTGACCAGTTGCAGGCGGCAATGGGGGCAGCGGCTCCACTGTCTCGGGCTACCTCTCGGTCAAGTGTTCCCTTTCGTGGGCACTGCACTTCCCAATGTCCTTTGCGTCCGCAACGGTAGCAGGCTACTTGGCTGTCTGCTGGCCCTGGTTAAACTGCTCTGCTCGGGTTGGATAGTTCTCGGCCTGTCATCGATCGGTGAAGCTGTTTTCCCCAACACATCCATTGTGCTACCAAGCAGTTGGTGGCATTCAGAATGATGCTCGTGTCCGAAGTCAACTTCGTCTTCCAGCCTATGGTTGCTTGCAGTTCGCATCAAGCACGTCTCTGGTAGTTCTTTCCCTGTTGTGTGGTGTGTATTCCAATTGGGTTAGGTGGGCGACAATACTAGCCACGGTTATTTGATCTGCAGCGCGGCCCTGCCAGTGTGCTGTCCCTGTTGACATCAGACGGCCCGCGTAGGCTGTGTGTCTCTCGTTGGTGCTGGGTTGCCCTTGCTGCGCTTCTTTGATGAAATTGTTCGGTAACGCGAGACTAGTGGTTCGCTGCCGTAGTTTTAGGTCACGGCGAATGTGCCGGCTGTATGCGGCTGTTTCACCATGAAGACTTCCATCGGGTTCTGCTGCATGGCATCCAACAATGCAAAAAATATTTCTGCACTGGGGCTGTGTCATTCTGCAGCTCTCCCCAGTCCGGGGGGGGGATCCCACTTCTGATGTCGAATCAACCCGGGAAAGATCAGGATTCAGGTTGAATGGAGTTCTTGGTTCAAGGTAGATGGCTCACCATCGACGGTAGCCAGTGGATATCCCTCGGACAATGGAGAGTAACTACGAGAACGCAGCTGGTACACGGATCCGGTTTATTAGACTCATTATCACAATACACAATGACAGATAGCGGAGTGATGTTCCCTTTCTGGTGGGCGGCACGAATATGCCTGCTGCTTGCTCTTCCTCTCCTTAAGTAGCCACCTTGTGGTAAGCTCAGTGGCCGCTGTGGCATTCACGCGTAGCTCGCTGCGCATGTAGTGCCCTCAGGCAGTGTAGGACAGTACTCCAGATCCGACATATATATCTTTTAGCAACAATGGAGCCGAAAGAAATGCCATGAGCTGAATTAATATGGAAAGGGAAGTTAAAATAGCTCCATTAATCACCATAGTTTAAGGTAGGAGCCAGTAGTTACAAAAACACTCCACACAGACATTATTTCAGATGTTATGCAACCTAAATTTTATTAATAAATCACCAAAATTAATTGAAAAAGCTGCAAGCTAACTTCAATCCATTTGTAACTCAGATTTGGAATCATTTTATTGTAGTTTCCAAGTGATAGATTGAAGTAAACAGTGAAATCGATTGAAATGTTTGTATACATTTGTCATGTAAAAGAATCATCCTATTTTTGCATAGAAAATGCTGCATTCATATTCATAGGTACAGTAAATCATAAGGATCAAAATGAAGTTATGACAATTTGAGGGTAGAAAATAGTATGGACAAGATATTTGATCTAGAAGTTGAAATGAAAGCATGGTAGAAATGATCTAAATAAACAGTTAAATAATTCCTTACCTCTTGGTTTTCAAGCCATCAGAAAGATTTATAGCTTAAAAGATGCACTGAATATTACGTAAAAATTTCAAATCTGTAGGTTAAAGTTAAGTAACGTTTTTGTAGGAATTTGTAAAAAAAAATTAAGATTCCAACGAACAAAAATACCAGGCGTGGTGTAACGGCTAGCATTCTGGCCTCACATTCTGGAGGACGGGCGGTTCGAAGCCCTGTCTGGGTGTCCAGATTTGGGTTTTCCATGGTTTCCCAAATCACTCCAGGCAAATGCTGATATGCTTCCTTCAAAAGGCCATGGCTGAATTCCTTCCCATTCCTTGCCCCCCATCCTTTCCCGTCTCTAAAGACCTGTTAGATAGATATTAAGCAGATAAAAAAAATACATATTTTTCACAAAGTATGGTGCAGCTAGATTCAGAGGGGGAGTGTATTTAAAACAATGTAGAATTTTTTCTGAGCAAAATGCACAAGTTTTTATAAAAAATCAACGAAATACTTTGCCCAGAATAGATTAAAAATAAAATTATGGTAATTCCAGGGCGATGGCAACTTCCTGATTTGGGAGAATTTTAGGTGTCACTACTTTAATTTTTTACAGCCAAACCACTATAGCTAGAGAATTTTAATAAGGATCAATTTTAATGTTTAGGCAATGGACTAATTCTCATAAAAATTTCAGGTAGATCAGGGGAAAAATAAGGTTAAATGATAGAAAAAATCCCCGGGAATGTGGTGAAATCCCCTACGTCCCCTATAGATAGACTCCAGGAGGCTGAAGTGAAGAGTGGTCATGCATGGCGTACAGCCAATTTGGTGCAATCTGTATAGCATAAGCAACCCGTTAGGCTGGAAACGTGGCAGGATAGGCATTCATCTTAGATTATTTTCAGGTGATAGTGCAGGAGTGGACATACTCTCAATGTAACTGACTTTGATACAGTAATGGGTTCTAGGGAGTTGGTTGCAACTTGACTCATGGTTTATACCTGCAATCAAATCAATTATTGTTGGAGATGAAGCTTCGATGCTATAGATTGGTCATTGTAATTTTGAAGAATGCATAGTTTGAAATTTATTTGAAATAGTACACTGAATATTATTCAAAACCTACCTTCACATTCTGAGGTCATCAGTATGTTGGCAACCGATCTATCATTAGGCCACATTAACGGTCAAAGTTCAGGATAAGCTGTTAGCTAGTTCCTGACACACACTATCTCCTGACTCATGAAAATAAATAAATTGTGACTTGTACTGGCAGTCCAAACTGCAACATGAATTTTATATAAATTTCTCTTTCATATTTTGTAATGATTTTCACCACTTGTACAAGTCTCTTTTTCGTTGATTTTTGTTAATTTCTTATCTACAAAAAAAGTTGCATTGATATTGTTTTTGCACCACCATCATATCCACTCTAACTGTAATGGTTAAAAGCCATCAGTCATGTGGTTGGCTTACTGCAGATGCCAGCAAAGTTTCCATTTTCATGAGTAAGATCATATCCCAAATCATTATATTTTCTGTTTTGTGAAGTGTTTTTGGCACTGCTGCCATCCTCCTTTCCATTTTGTTTAGTGATGTATCTATTTTCCCATCCATTTCCATATTAAATAATAGGTGCTAAGTTGAAAAAGGGATTTACAAATTGGGATAGGGAAAGTTCAGTCTGAATTTTGTTGAATCAATCATAAAAAATTCTGCACCACCACCACTTTAGTTATTTAATTAATTTGACCATGACATCAGAGTTTTTCTTCCAAAGTTACAAGTTCTTGTGACCCAACAGCTAAGCCAACACCACACCAAACAATATAGAGATACTTAAGTACTGAGCCATTCTGAAACTGATGACTGGAACTGACAACAACAATCAAGAAGCTAGGTCTCTTATAGTGAACTGGCGTCCCCCGACAATGCCTCTCGAAAGTTTGAGATTACCTAAACAATTGATATTGTTCAAAATAGTTCTTTAAATCCCAAAATAGTTCTTTAAACATTTGTTTTATCCTGACTCCAAATAATTCCTACATCAACGAATCATTATCTTGTTACAAGTTATCATTGTTTCAAGACACTTGTATATTTTAACACTTTGGACTATGATACAGTTTTTGTCTAATTGTGTGTATCAGGCAGAAATGGAAATTACAGATAACAGAATGCAGTGATTAGACTGTTAAATGATTTTAAAATACAATGGTCTAATTATTTTATTGTACTAGCTGTGTGGATCATTATGGCCAGCATCTTGGCTACAGAAATTACAAATATATTTTTTCCATTGAAAAACACATCAATGGTTTAAGGATGGTGGCCACAATAATACAAATGTAATAAAAGTTTTAGGAAGGATTTGTAGCATTTTTTTCCCCCTTTGTGGCTTAATAAATAAGATGTTTATACAGTAATGCAGTGAAGTTAGATACCATGACTTTTTGTTCTTCTGCATCCAGCTTTCACAGTTCCTCCATTCCATACTAGATTCAAGTGTGTTCAAGTAACCAGCCTGGTCAGCTATGCTAGATCAGTTGTGGAATCAAACAGGGTTAAGGGACAAATACTTGCAGTAGATAGAAGTACACATATATGTAGTCAATCGCAGTTCACAAAAGGTTTTGGTTTTATTCCACTTAACATACAGTACATTCACCAAAAGCTAACCACCAGACATTTTAGTTTCATCACCAAAGAAAGATAGCAGGTTTTATGCAGAAAAGATGAAAAAAATAGCTGAATAGTAGCCTCACTAAAGTTCACTAAAATAGTCCATGCCATCCAGTTCTATTGCTCACTCTCCCAGACTTCGCAAGACTCTCGACCACAAGTTATATATTTTCACGATACCTCACGAAATATGCTCAATGTTCCACTTATAGCCAGCTCACTCTCAACACACTGCTTCACCAAGCGTCCTGGCATTTATATTGAGATATTAATGGATTGCAGTACACATGGTTACACTCTAACGTTGCTGACCATTTTAGCACATCCATTCCTAATGCATTCTTGTGCGTGACTGACTGACTCAACTCCAGAGTTATTCTCATGCACCAATGATTGGCAAATACACATAATTCTCCCTGTGTCATTACACTCCTTTCAATGCAATATAGCGAAAGCTGGTATTAATAAAGCCCTGGCTTTTTTCATTAGAGACCACTCCTCCCAGCATCTCAGCTACGTATATCCCATACAAATGTGGCATACAAGACACAAAATTGGTGTCTGGTGGCTGCTTGATTACCCTTAAAACACCAACAATTTATACATCTTAATCACAATTAGAAAGAGAAACTTAAACAAACCTGAAATCAATTTTATGCCTACTAATTTCCATTAGGTACTTCCCCCTATCCATACATTTGATCACAGTAATACAGAATTAAGTCACAATACTCCTGTAACAACTTGTTACTGATGAGCAACACATGAACTGACTACTGGTTCATCTCATAGCCGCCTTAACTGCACACCGACAATGGGCTCAGTTCATGCCAGACATTCACCCACTCACTGTTTACAAACAAAGCATTGTCACTGCACACACTTTAAGACACAAACTGACATTGTGCAACACCTAACTTGGCTTGCCCCTTTGAGGCCAGAAGAGGGATAAGATAAAATGAACAAGTCATTCGCGGCAAACCATTTGACTGTCCACAGCACATGGTGAAGCATTAACATTTATGCAGGACCAGAATCATGACCCTATGCAGAAGTGTGATAGCAATGAGGATAACCAGCCTAGTTATCGGGCAACCAGTCCCTTCTCTCTCACCTAGTGCAGCACATCTATAAGGTTTTAGTGACACCACATTATAAGCCCCGTCAATCTACCGTCACTAGTTTTATTCTTAGGTAAATGCATTTTCCCTCGGCTGCTGACAACTCAAAAAGGGCCTTCTTTATCTTGCTCTAACACTCAAAGATATGAAATGTGTTTGCACCAACACCAGGTCACCCTTGGCATCTGTCATTTTCTACCCTTCCAGGCATGTATGTCTTTCCCTCTTCTCGCCTTTCCTGCATAAACTTATCTTTGACGCCCTTATAATTATACCACGTGCCTCCATCTTATCCAATTCCTCCTGCACATTAGCCCTCACGGCTATTGGAAACACTGTACGACTTAGTGGCAAATGGCTTGCCTTCCTTGACTTTCAGTTCATAGCTATAATGTACTATTCAACCCAGCACATCAGAAGACACCTCTGGAAACTCCTCCAAGCTGTCTTCCACTCCAGCTTTCTCCTCTTCTGCAACAGGAGCCTCTTGCATTCCAGCATGATCTCCTGTTGGTTCCACACTTGCTCCACCACTTGTACCATCGGCTGCCAGACACTCTATCCTGTATCTCACTGTCCTGACATCTCCGCAGGAAATTACTCTATCCTTCCAGGATCCTGTACTACCCCTCATCCTACCTTTCTCCAGTATCTGCCCCTCAAGGCCTCTTGAACTCCAGCATATCTTCTATCCAATTCAAAATTGCTCCTACTGCGCTTCAGGCAATCAGCTCCCTTGAATGAGTTCTACATTTAGACTAGGAATCACATATGGGATTAATCTCAAGTGACTTCCCTCCAGTCTCTCCTTCCGTCCATAGAACCATCTTCTCTTGCATGACTCTATGCCCAGTGGCTGCTGTAATAGTGGTACTGTTTACTGATAAAACACCTGCTTTCAGTCCTTTATCCAGCATTCATGTAGTGATTCTGAAAAACAACTTCCTGAATCCAAAAGTGCTTCCACACTGTGATTTCCAAACTTTACCTCAACTCGAGGGGAATGTAATTCTCTCTGTTTCAGTTTTATACCTTCTTCCAGCAAGATACCCCTGGTGTTATCATGAAAAATAGCATTAATGCTTACACTAACCTGTTGCACTGCCCCTCCGGAATTGGTAACGCCCGAGTACCAGTCAGTGGGGGTTCTCCACTCCACCATTGGAAGCACTTCTTCCTTCCCACTGTCACTGGTGCAGTGGATTGGCTCTACTCATTCCTCGCTTATGTTTGGCCAGTCCACTTCACTGTCTTCTTCTCCTATGGTCATCACTACCTCTCCTAGGATTATGTCCTTATTGCCAGCTTCTAGCGAACAATGCATTTAAAAAATACCACCACATCTTGTGGCAGCAACATACATGCTTCCCTTATATACTCATCCACCATGGCATCAGCTCATTCCCCAGTATCTTCATCGAAGTTTGCCTTTGGAAATCTCCTGCTCCTCTCGATGCCAAAACAGCAGCAGAAATCAGTTTAACTGTTTCTTTTACTCTGGTTTTGGCAAGGATACTTTGTGCTGGCAGGATGAATTCAGCCACGATCATCAAAGTGTTCCCAGTCGATCTTCAAAGACATTGGCAACATCAGATGAACCAGACCACTGAACCTCAAAGCACAGTGGATTTCCAGCCTCTATTTATGACTGGTGCTCACTTCTTCCATCAAAGCTGCTCTTTTATTCAGTACCTGGGTGTCCTGGTGCAAAACTCTCTGCCTCATGCCCATATCTTGCTCTGATCTAATTAACTTTAGGCATGCCCCTTGATGTTCACAGGCAGCCTTACACTGCTTTAACTTGGACCTCACTCCCATCAATTGATAAGTGTTATTATCTACCAACGTTTGTAACTCCCCTAACAAAGTATCTAAAGCTTGCAAATTATTTTGAAGACTACTGGTTACCTGCAGCAAACCATGTTGAAGGCTACTTTTTACTTATTGCAATTCATTTTGAAGGATGTAGCCAAATCATTTATAAAAATGATCAGTCACTGTATAAGAATTTCAGTCTACTTCTGTTTCACTGAATTCTTCTTTTTAATGTACTTTTTGACTGATTCTTCTTTTTAATGTACTTTTTGACTCTACAAATGCTGGAAAATGTTTCTAAAAGTGTTTTGTTATTAATTTTACATATTTTAAGGACCCTTTAAACTAGTTTTGAAGATATAGCTGAAAAAATAAGGTTACATGACATTGGGTACCATGATTTTTTGTTCTTTCACTTTAAGCTTTCACAATTGTTGTATGCCATAGTAGACCCAAGAGATTTCATGTTTCCAGCCTGGTCAGATATGCTAGATGAATTATGGAATCAAAGTCCAGGGACAATTACTTGCAGCAGATATAAGTTCACATGTATGTTGTTAATCACAGTTCACAAAAGGTTTTATTCTACTTCACATACATTCACTAAAATCTAGCCGCCAGACAATATAGTTTCATCACCAAAGATAGCAGGTTTCATGTAGAAAAGGTGAAAAATATGTAGCCCCACTATAATTCATTGAAACAGTTAATGCCATCCGGTTCTGTGATTCAATCTCGCAGACTTCAAAAGATTGTCAACCACAAGTTATACTCTCTCATGGTATCAAACAAAATATGCTCACTGTTTCCATTTAGTAAGCTCATTCTCAATACACTGCTTCACCAAGTGTCCCAGCAGTTATATCACGATGTTAATGGATTGTGTTACATCTGTTTAAACACTAGCAGATTCCTTTAATGAGGCAAACATGTACAAAAAATGCAAGAGTTTTGTAAGAATGGCATTTCCCAAACCTTCTTCGTTATTAACCTTTGATTTTTGCTGGCAGAGCAGGTAATAAGACTGGGGCTGGTGGAGGCTGAAGATTGTGAAGCATGAAAGCATTAATAGTGAGTCTAGAAATTAAACTACAGAACTGTTAGATGGTAATAAAAAGTTTAGAGTCTTTGATGGCTTTAGCTGCAAAACATTTATTGAAGCTATAATAACAGTTGGTGCTGGCGTCAGTGACTGGTGGAAGGTTTGTTTATGCAAAATATTTGCTTGTGGCTATCCGTATCATGAATATATCATTGATATATGAACTAAGATGACTGAAACAGGAGATGTGGCAACAAGTCTGTCATAGTTCAAATACTATGTCCAATAAGGTGAAATGTTTGGAGAAGGCAAATGTCACCGTGTGTGTTTTGCATGTTCTACAATACAATTTTTGGATAAAGGAAACAAAGAAACTGCCGCGAGGCACTGAAAATAAGATAGGATAGGGAAAATAAACAGTTACCCGTCATTTACCACAGATGAAGGCAGGAGGGCGAGACACGTAAAAACACAGAAACACACGAATTGCACAATATTTCGACCTTAGTCTTACTCATGTGGGAGGCGAGACATATGGCAGGGGGAAAGATGTGGTCACATCCCAACCCGCCACATGAATGAAGCACAGGCGGAAAACGCGTGGTAGTGGTAGAATTGCCGGGAAGGGGGGGGGGGGAAATAGGCTTGACCAGCGATAAAAGTGAAACAAAACAATATAATCTTTGTGTAGCTTAATTCAAAAAGTTGAAAATAAATAATAAAGTTGTAAATAAATAATTAAAAAAATAGTAAAAATATATAATAATATATATAAAAATAAAAAATAATAAAAAATAAATAACCGACTGTAAAATGAAATGAGAGATGGCAAGTGACAGGTTTAACGTAGGTTTAGGCCAGGGGTGTGTCTGGTGTCAAGGAACTCTAATTGCTCTGACTGTGAACACTGTGTTCACAGTCAGAGCAATTAGAGTTTTTCCGAATACCACCACCCCTTCAGAACTCCGCAGATGGGAACTAGCCTATCAACATATCCTTGACACCAGACACACCCCTGGCCTAAACCTATGTTAAACCTGTCACTTGCCATCTCTCATTTCATTTTACAGTCGGTTATTTATTTTTTATTATTTTTTTTATTTTATATATATTATTATATTTTTTTACTATTTTTTAATTATTTATTTACAACTTTATTATTTATTTTCAACTTTTTGAATTAAGCTACACAAAGATTATATTGTTTTGTTTCACTTTTATCGCTGGTCAAGCCTATTCCCCCCCTTCCCCCCTTTCCCGGCAATTCTACCACTACCACGCGTTTTCCGCCTGTGCTTCATTGATGTGGCGGGTTGGGATGTGACCACATCTTTCCCCCTGCCATATGTCTCGCCTCCCACATGAGTAAGACTAAGGTCGAAATATTGTGCAATTCGTGTGTTTCTGTGTTTTTACGTGTCTCGCCCTCCTGCCTTCATCTGTGGTAAGTGACGGGTAACTGTTTATTTTCCCTATCCTATCTTATCTACAATACAATTTTGTAACAAATGGTAGAGGCATGAGATTGTTTAGTTTCAGCCTGATGAGTGTTCTGATAGATCATGCAGAGGATCTTTGAAACTTAGGAATGTTTGAATTTCCTGGCAAAGAAGATGGATATATTTTTATGAAAGTCAAATAATTGGTGGTGTCAAAAGCTGAGAGTATCTGACAACAGTAGTGATTCCTTTCTGATTTGGAGAGGATACTGGAATTTTAGTTCAGTTCTTTCAAGGCTTGAAGCTTAGGAGAAATGTCTTCCTCATGTGTTGCCACCATCCATACACCAAGTTTTACCCCCAATTCAGTATTCATGACAAAAGCCTTCATATCTCTAAACTACCCCTGTTTTGCTAAGAAACAAATTCCTTATTTTCCTTTCACACCAAGTAAAATGATTGAAAGAGATAGGAATTTCAATGAAGAAGGCAAGCTATCAATCCATGACACCTTGTGCTCCTTGCTAAAAGTTTTAAATAGAACATAGTAACTCTAATAAAAACTTTATAACAGTAGCCAAAAGCTCAGTCAATGAAAAAATATGCTGGAATCCTACGACTTAGTTCTCGGTTCATCTGCAATTCATGAATCAGATCCTTCTGTTTGACAAATCTTCCTACTTTCCTTCAACCACCATCCAACCTCAATATTATCCCAGTCCACAAATGATCTCTTCATAATACAGTTAAACAATCACATGTCCTCTTCCCTGGCAACAGGCAAATTACATTGCAAGACATGTACCCTGCAACCACCTATTCCATACCCATAACTCAAAAAACCTTTCCATCAATGGGTTTGTTTACCATTATCCACCCTATATACCAATCATCTGCATCTATTGCCCAAAGTTCTCAATTTCTCTTACCAACAAATGGAAAACGTAGTATGACTTGTAACTGTTTTGCAGTAGAGCCATTTGAGCACCTCTTAAACCATCACTCTATTTGAACTTAACAGATGGAAACTAGCTTACCGACATATCATAGACTCTAGATGTCACTGTGGCTTCAATCTTCAACAGTATCCTTTCTCTTCCCAGCTGATAAACTTATCAGTTTCGTAATTTTTTTCATTTAACATATTTCTGTTTTTTTATTATTAATTCCCTGTTTATTTATTTATTTTTAAACTTGACTTTCCTAATAACTATTGTTGTTAGTTTCTTTCAAGTTTTCTCTCTTTTTTGTAACTCTAACAATGGTAATGCATGGGCTTACTTTCTTATCATTTTCTGAATTCATATTACACTACAGAATATTATTTTTGCTTTGTTATAAATGTAGATATTGTTTAGGTAACAATGAAAGTAAAGAAATGCCGTGAGACAATATATACATGGAAAAGAAAGGGAAAAATACACCCAACACTCACCAAAGTTGAAGGGAGGAGGGCAGCAGCTGCACAAAAAACATACAAACAAAGAAAAAACAATATTTCGGGTGAAAATCCCTTTTCAAGTTAACGGAGAGGTGACCGGTCTTGTGCAAGACTTGAACTCGACACAGCCACACACCGGTCACCTCTCTGTTAACTTGAAAAAGGGATTTTCACCTGAAATATTGTTTTTTCTTTGTTTGTATGTTTTTTTGTGTCGCTGCTGCCTTCCTCCCTTCAACTTTGGTGAGTGTTGGGTGTATTTTCCCTTTCTTTTCCATGTATATATTGTCTCACGGCATTTCTTTACTTTCATTGTTACCTAAACAATATCTACATTTATAACAAAGCAAAAATAATATTCTGTAGTGTAATATGAATTCAGAAAATGATAAGAAAGTAAGCCCATGCATTACCATTGTTAGAGTTACAAAAAAGAGAGAAAACTTGAAAGAAACTAACAACAATAGTTATTAGGAAAGTCAAGTTTAAAAATAAATAAATAAACAGGGAATTAATAATAAAAAAACAGAAATATGTTAAATGAAAAAAATTACGAAACTGATAAGTTTATCAGCTGGGAAGAGAAAGGATACTGTTGAAGATTGAAGCCACAGTGACATCTAGAGTCTATGATATGTCGGTAAGCTAGTTTCCATCTGTTAAGTTCAAATAGAGTGATGGTTTAAGAGGTGCTCAAATGGCTCTACTGCAAAACAGTTACAAGTCATACTACGTTTTCCATTTGTTGGTAAGAGAAATTGAGAACTTTGGGCAATAGATGCAGATGAATTGGTATATAGGGTGGATAATGGTAAACAAACCCATTGATGGAAAGGTTTTTTGAGTTATGGGTATGGAATAGGTGGTTGCAGGGTACATGTCTTGCAATGTAATTTGCCTGTTGCCAGGGAAGAGGACATGTGATTGTTTAACTGTATTATGAAGAGATCATTTGTGGACTGGGATAATATTGAGGTTGGATGGTGGTTGAAGGAAAGTAGGAAGATTTGTCAAAACAGAAGGATCTGATTCATGAATTGCAGATGAACCGAGAACTAAGTCGTAGGATTCCAGCATATTTTTTTCATTGACTGAGCTTTTGGCTACTGTTATAAAGTTTTTATTAGAGTTACTATGTTCTATTTAAAACTTTTAGCAAGGAGCACAAGGTGTCATGGATTGATAGCTTGCCTTCTTCATTGAAATTCCTATCTCTTTCAATCATTTTACTTGGTGTAGAAAGGAAAATAAGGAATTTGTTTCTTAGCAAAACAGGGGTAGTTTAGAGATATGAAGGCTTTTGTCATGAATACTGAATTGGGGGTAAAACTTGGTGTATGGATGGTGGCAACACATGAGGAAGACATTTCTCCTAAGCTTCAAGCCTTGAAAGAACTGAACTAAAATTCCAGTATCCTCTCCAAATCAGAAAGGAATCACTACTGTTGTCAGATACTCTCAGCTTTTAGACACCACCAATTATTTGACTTCATAACAAATATATCCATCTTCTTTGCCAGGAAATTCAAACATTCCTAAGTTTCAAAGATCCTCTGCATGATCTATCAGAACACTCATCAGGCTGAAACTAAACAATCTCATGCCTCTACCATTTGTTACAAAATTGTATTGTAGATAAGATAGGATAGGGAAAATAAACAGTTACCCGTCACTTACCACAGATGAAGGCAGGAGGGCGAGACACGTAAAAACACAGAAACACACGAATTGCACAATATTTCGACCTTAGTCTTACTCATGTGGAGGCGAGACATATGGCAGGGGGAAAGATGTGGTCACATCCCAACCCGCCACATGAATGAAGCACAGGCGGAAAACGCGTGGTAGTGGTAGAATTGCCGGGAAAGGGGGGGGGGGGGGAAATAGGCTTGACCAGCGATAAAAGTGAAACAAAACAATATAATCTTTGTGTAGCTTAATTCAAAAAGTTGAAAATAAATAATAAAGTTGTAAATAAATAATAAAAAAATAGTAAAAAATAATATATAATATATAAAATAAAAATAATAAAAAATAAATAACCGACTGTAAAATGAAATGAGAGATGGCAAGTGACAGGTTTAACGTAGGTTTAGGCCAGGGGTGTGTCTGGTGTCAAGGATATGTTGATAGGCTAGTTCCCATCTGCGGAGTTCTGAAGGGGTGGTGGTATTCGGAAAAACTCTAATTCTCTGACTGTGAACACAGTGCACAGTCAGAGCATATTCCTTGACACCAGACACACCCCTGGCCTAAACCTACGTTAAACCTGTCACTTGCCATCTCTCATTTCATTTTACAGTCGGTTATTTATTTTTTATTATTTTTTATTTTTATATATATTATTATATTATTTTTTACTATTTTTTTATTATTTATTTACAACTTTATTATTTATTTTCAACTTTTTGAATTAAGCTACACAAAGATTATATTGTTTTGTTTCACTTTTATCGCTGGTCAAGCCTATTTCCCCCCCCCCCCCCCTTCCCGGCAATTCTACCACTACCACGCGTTTTCCGCCTGTGCTTCATTCATGTGGCGGGTTGGGATGTGACCACATCTTTCCCCCTGCCATATGTCTCGCCTCCCACATGAGTAAGACTAAGGTCGAAATATTGTGCAATTCGTGTGTTTCTGTGTTTTTACGTGTCTCGCCCTCCTGCCTTCATCTGTGGTAAGTGACGGGTAACTGTTTATTTTCCCTATCCTATCTTATTTTCAGTGCCTCGCGGCAGTTTCTTTGTTTCCTTTATCCAAAATTGTATTGTAGAACATGCAAACACACACGGTGACATTTGCCTTCTCCAAACATTTCACCTATTGGACATAGTATTTGAACTATGACAGACTTGTTGCCACATCTCCTGTTTCAGTCATCTTAGTTCATATATCAATGATATATTCATTGATACGGATAGCCACAAGCAAATATTTTGCATAAACAAACCTTCCACCAGTCACTGACGCCAGCACCAACTGTTATTATAGCTTCAATAAATGTTTTGCAGCTAAAGCCATCAAAGACTCTAAACTTTTTATTACCATCTAACAGTTCTGTAGTTTAATTTCTAGACTCACTATTAATGCTTTCATGCTTCACAATCTTCAGCCTCCACCAGCCCCAGTCTTATTACCTGCTCTGCCAGCAAAAATCAAAGGTTAATAACGAAGAAGGTTGGGAAATGCCATTCTTACAAAACTCTTGCATTTTTTTGTACATGTTTGCCTCATTAAAGGAATCTGCTAGTGTTTAAACAGATGTAACACAATCCATTAACATCGTGATATAACTGCTGGGACACTTGGTGAAGCAGTGTATTGAGAATGAGCTTACTAAATGGAAACAGTGAGCATATTTTGTTTGATACCATGAGAGAGTATAACTTGTGGTTGACAATCTTTTGAAGTCTGCGAGATTGAATCACAGAACCGGATGGCATTAACTGTTTCAATGAATTATAGTGGGGCTACATATTTTTTTCACCTTTTCTACATGAAACCTGCTATCTTTGGTGATGAAACTATATTGTCTGGCGGCTAGATTTTAGTGAATGTATGTGAAGTAGAATAAAACCTTTTGTGAACTGTGATTAACAACATACATGTGAACTTATATCTGCTGCAAGTAATTGTCCCTGGACTTTGATTCCATAATTCATCTAGCATATCTGACCAGGCTGGAAACATGAAATCTCTTGGGTCTACTATGGCATACAGCAATTGTGAAAGCTTAAAGTGAAAGAACAAAAAATCATGGTACCCAATGTCATGTAACCTTATTTTTTCAGCTATATCTTCAAAACTAGTTTAAAGGGTCCTTAAAATATGTAAAATTAATAACAAAACACTTTTAGAAACATTTTCCAGCATTTGTAGAGTCAAAAAGTACATTAAAAAGAAGAATTCAGTCAAAAAGTACATTAAAAAGAAGAATTCAGTGAAACAAGAAAGTAGAAAAATTCTTATACAGTGACTGATCATTTTTTATAAATGATTTGGCTACATCCTTCAAAATGAATTGCAATAAGTAAAAAGTAGCCTTCAACATGGTTTGCTGCAGGTAACCAGTAGTCTTCAAAATAATTTGCAAGCTTTAGATACTTTGTTAGGGGAGTTACAAACGTTGGTAGATAATAACACTTATCAATTGATGGGAGTGAGGTCCAAGTTAAAGCAGTGTAAGGCTGCCTGTGAACATCAAGGGGCATGCCTAAAGTTAATTAGATCAGAGCAAGATATGGGCATGAGGCAGAGAGTTTGCACCAGGACACCCAGGTACTGAATAAAAGAGCAGCTTTGATGGAAGAAGTGAGCACCAGTCAAAATAATAGAGGCTGGAAATCCACTGTGCTTTGAGGTTCAGTGGTCTGGTTCATCTGATGTTGCCAATGTCTTTGAAGATCGACTGGGAACACTTTGATGATCGTGGCTGAATTCATCCTGCCAGCACAAAGTATCCTTGCCAAAACCAGAGTAAAAGAAACAGTTAAACTGATTTCTGCTGCTGTTTTGGCATCGAGAGGAGCAGGAGATTTCCAAAGGCCAAACTTCGATGAAGATACTGGGGAATGAGCTGATGCCATGGTGGATGAGTATATAAGGGAAGCATGTATGTTGCTGCCACAAGATGTGGTGGTATTTTTTTTAAATGCATTGTTCGCTAGAAGCTGGCAATAAGGACATAATCCTAGGAGAGGTAGTGATGACCATAGGAGAAGAAGACAGTGAAGTGGACTGGCCAAACATAAGCGAGGAATGAGTAGAGCCAATCCACTGCACCAGTGACAGTGGGGAAGAAGTGGCTTCCAATGGTGGAGTGGAGAACACTGACTGGTACTCGGGCGTTACCAATTCCGGAGGGGCAGTGCAACAGGTTAGTGTAAGCATTAATGCTATTTTTCATGATAACACCAGGGGTATCTTGCTGGAAGAAGGTATAAAACTGAAACAGAGAGAATTACATTCCCCCTCGAGTTGAGGTAAAGTTTGGAAATCACAGTGTGGAAGCACTTTTGGATTCAGGAAGTTGTTTTTCAGAATCACTACATTGAATGCTGGATAAAGGACTGAAAGCAGGTGTTTTATCAGTAAACAGTACCACTATTACAGCAGCCACTGGGCATAGAGTCATGCAAGAGAAGATGGTTCTATGGACGGAAGGAGAGACTGGAGGGAAGTCACTTGAGATTATCCCATATGTGATTCCTAGTCTAAATGTAGAACTCATTCAGGGAGCTGATTGCCTGAAGCCAGTAGGAGCAATTTTGAATTGGATAGAAGATATGCTGGAGTTCACGAGCCTTGAGGGGCAGATACTGGAGAAAGGTAGGATGAGGGGAGTACAGGATCCTGGAAGGATAAGAGTAATTTCCTGCGGAGATGTCAGGACAGTGAGATACAGGATAGAGTGTCTGGCAGCGATGGTACAAGTGGTGGAGCAAGTGTGGAACCAACAGGAGATCATGCTGGAATGCAAGAGGCTCCTGTTGCAGAAGAGGAGAAAGCTGGAGTGGAAGACAGCTTGGAGGAGTTTCCAGAGGTGTCTTCTGATGTGCTGGGTTGAATAGTACATTATAGCTATGAACTGAAAGTCAAGGAAGGCAAGCCATTTGCCACTAAGTCGTACAGTGTTCCAATAGCCGTGAGGGCTAATGTGCAGGAGGAATTGGATAAGATGGAGGCACGTGGTATAATTATAAGGGCGTCAAAGATAAGTTTATGCAGGAAAGGCGAGAAGAGGAAAGACATACATGCCTGGAAGGGTAGAAAAATGACAGATGCCAAGGGTGACCTGGTGTTGGTGCAAACACATTTCATATCTTTGAGTGTTAGAGCAAGATAAAGAAGGCCCTTTTTGAGTTGTCAGCAGCCGAGGGAAAATGCATTTACCTAAGAATAAACTAGTGACGGTAGATTGACGGGGCTTATAATGTGGTGTCACTAAAACCTTATAGATGTGCTGCACTAGGTGAGAGAGAAGGGACTGGTATGCCCGATAACTAGGCTGGTTATCCTCATTGCTATCACACTTCTGCATAGGGTCTGATTCTGGTCCTGCATAATGTTAATGCTTCACCATTCACCATGTGCTGTGGACAGTCAAATGGTTTGCCGCGAATGACTTGTTCATTTTATCTTATCCCTCTTCTGGCCTCAAAGGGGCAAGCCAAGTTAGGTGTTGCACAATGTCAGTTTGTGTCTTAAAGTGTGTGCAGTGACAATGCTTTGTTTGTAAACAGTGAGTGGGTGAATGTCTGGCATGAACGAGCCCATTGTCGGTGTGCAGTTAAGGCGGCTATGAGATGAACCAGTAGTCAGTTCATGTGTTGCTCATCAGTAACAAGTTGTTACAGGAGTATTGATGACTTAATTCAGTATTACTGTGATCAAATGTATGGATAGGGGGAAGTACCTAATGGAAATTAGTAGGCATAAAATTGATTTCAGGTTTGTTTAAGTTTCTCTTTCTAATTGTGATTAAGATGTATAAATTGTTGGTGTTTTAAGGGTAATCAAGCAGCCACCAGACACCAATTTTGTGTTTGTATGCCACATTTGTATGGGATATACGTAGCTGAGATGCTGGGAGGAGTGGTCTCTAATGAAAAAAGCCAGGGCTTTATTAATACCAGCTTTCGCTATATTGCATTGAAAGGAGTGTAATGACACAGGGAGAATTATGTGTATTTGCCAATCATTAGGTGCATGAGAATAACTCTGGAGTTGAGTCAGTCAGTCACGCACAAGAATGCATTAGGAATGGATGTGCTAAAATGGTCAGCAACGTTAGAGTGTAACCATGTGTACTGCAATCCATTAATATCTCAATATAAATGCCAGGACGCTTGGTGAAGCAGTGTGTTGAGAGTGAGCTGGCTATAAGTGGAACATTGAGCATATTTCGTGAGGTATCGTGAAAATATATAACTTGTGGTCGAGAGTCTTGCGAAGTCTGGGAGAGTGAGCAATAGAACTGGATGGCATGGACTATTTTAGTGAACTTTAGTGAGGCTACTATTCAGCTATTTTTTCATCTTTTCTGCATAAAACCTGCTATCTTTCTTTGGTGATGAAACTAAAATGTCTGGTGGTTAGCTTTTGGTGAATGTACTGTATGTTAAGTGGAATAAAACCAAAACCTTTTGTGAACTGCGATTGACTACATATATGTGTACTTCTATCTACTGCAAGTATTTGTCCCTTAACCCTGTTTGATTCCACAACTGATCTAGCATAGCTGACCAGGCTGGTTACTTGAACACACTTGAATCTAGTATGGAATGGAGGAACTGTGAAAGCTGGATGCAGAAGAACAAAAAGTCATGGTATCTAACTTCACTGCATTACTGTATAAACATCTTATTTATTAAGCCACAAAGGGGGAAAAAAATGCTACAAATCCTTCCTAAAACTTTTATTACATTTGTATTATTGTGGCCACCATCCTTAAACCATTGATGTGTTTTTCAATGGAAAAAATATATTTGTAATTTCTGTAGCCAAGATGCTGGCCATAATGATCCACACAGCTAGTACAATAAAATAATTAGACATTGTATTTTAAAATCATTTAACAGTCTAATCACTGCATTCTGTTATCTGTAATTTCCATTTCTGCCTGATACACACAATTAGACAAAAACTGTATCATAGTCCAAAGTGTTAAAATATACAAGTGTCTTGAAACAATGATAACTTGTAACAAGATAATGATTCGTTGATGTAGGAATTATTTGGAGTCAGGATAAAACAAATGTTTAAAGAACTATTTTGGGATTTAAAGAACTATTTTGAACAATATCAATTGTTTAGGTAATCTCAAACTTTCGAGAGGCATTGTCGGGGGACGCCAGTCACTATAAGAGACCTAGCTTCTTGATTGTTGTTGTCAGTTCCAGTCATCAGTTTCAGAATGGCTCAGTACTTAAGTATCTCTATATTGTTTGGTGTGGTGTTGGCTTAGCTGTTGGGTCACAAGAACTTGTAACCTTTGGAAGAAAAACTCTGATGTCATGGTCAAATTAATTAAATAACTAAAGTGGTGGTGTGCAGAATTTTTTATGATTGATTCAACAAAATTCAGACTGAACTTTCCCTATCCCAATTTGTAAATCCCTTTTTCAACTTAGCACCTATTATTTAATATGGAAATGGATGGGAAAATAGATACATCACTAAACAAAATGGAAAGGAGGATGGCAGCAGTGCCAAAAACACTTCACAAAACAGAAAATATAATGATTTGGGATGATCTTACTCATGAAAATGGAAACTTTGCTGGCATCTGCAGTAAGCCAACCACATGACTGATGGCTTTTAACCATTACAGTTAGAGTGGATATGATGGTGGTGCAAAAACAATATCAATGCAACTTTTTTGTAGATAAGAAATTAACAAAAATCAACGAAAAAGAGACTTGTACAAGTGGTGAAAATCATTACAAAATATGAAAGAGAAATTATATAAAATTCATGTTGCAGTTTGGACTGCCAGTACAAGTCACAATTTATTTATTTTCATGAGTCAGGAGATAGTGTGTGTCAGGAACTAGCTAACAGCTTATCCTGAACTTTGACCGTTAATGTGGCCTAATGATAGATCGGTTGCCAACATACTGATGACCTCAGAATGTGAAGGTAGGTTTTGAATAATATTCAGTGTACTATTTCAAATAAATTTCAAACTATGCATTCTTCAAAATTACAATGACCAATCTATAGCATCGAAGCTTCATCTCCAACAATAATTGATTTGATTGCAGGTATAAACCATGAGTCAAGTTGCAACCAACTCCCTAGAACCCATTACTGTATCAAAGTCAGTTACATTGAGAGTATGTCCACTCCTGCACTATCACCTGAAAATAATCTAAGATGAATGCCTATCCTGCCACGTTTCCAGCCTAACGGGTTGCTTATGCTATACAGATTGCACCAAATTGGCTGTACGCCATGCATGACCACTCTTCACTTCAGCCTCCTGGAGTCTATCTATAGGGGACGTAGGGGATTTCACCACATTCCCGGGGATTTTTTCTATCATTTAACCTTATTTTTCCCCTGATCTACCTGAAATTTTTATGAGAATTAGTCCATTGCCTAAACATTAAAATTGATCCTTATTAACAATTCTCTAGCTATAGTGGTTTGGCTGTAAAAAATTATTTAAGTAGTGACACCAAAATTCTCCCAAATCAGGAAGTTGCCATCGCCCTGGAATTACCATACATTTTACTTTTTTCTATTCTGGGCAAAGTATTGTTTGGATTTTTATAAAAACTTGTGCATTTTGCTCAGAAAAAATTCTACATTGTTTTAAATACACTCCCACGACTCTGAATCTAGCTGCACCATACTTTGTGAAAAATATGTATTTTTTTTATCTGCTTAATATCTATCTAACAGGTCTTTAGAGACGGGAAAGGATGGGGGGCAAGGAATGGGAAGGAATTCAGCCATGGCCTTTTGAAGGAAGCATATCAGCATTTGCCTGGAGTGATTTGGGAAACCATGGAAAACCCAAATCTGGACACCCAGACAGGGCTTCGAACCGCCCGTCCTCCAGAATGTGAGGCCAGAATGCTAGCCGTTACACCACGCCTGGTATTTTTGTTCGTTGGAATCTTAATTTTTTTTTATACAAATTCCTACAAAAACGTTACTTAACTTTAACCTACAGATTTGAAATTTTTACGTAATATTCAGTGCATCTTTTAAGCTATAAATCTTTCTGATGGCTTGAAAACCAAGAGGTAAGGAATTATTTAACTGTTTATTTAGATCATTTCTACCATGCTTTCATTTCAACTTCTAGATCAAATATCTTGTCCATACTATTTTCTACCCTCAAATTGTCATAACTTCATTTTGATCCTTATGATTTACTGTACCTATGAATGAATGCAGCATTTTCTATGCAAAAATAGGATGATTCTTTTACATGACAAATGTATACAACATTTCAATCGAATTTCACTGTTTACTTCAATCTATCACTTGGAAACTACAATAAAATGATTCCAAATCTGAGTTACAAATGGATTGAAGTTAGCTTGCAGCTTTTTCAATTAATTTTGGTGATTTATTAATAAAATTTAGGTTGCATAACATCTGAAATAATGTCTGTGTGGAGTGTTTTTGTAACTACTGGCTCCTACCTTAAACTATGGTGATTAATGGAGCTATTTTAACTTCCCTTTCCATATTAATTCAGCTCATGGCATTTCTTTCGGCTCCATTGTTGCTAAAAGATATATATGTCGGATCTGGAGTACTGTCCTACACTGCCTGAGGGCACTACATGCGCAGCGAGCTACGCGTGAATGCCACAGCGGCCACTGAGCTTACCACAAGGTGGCTACTTAAGGAGAGGAAGAGCAAGCAGCAGGCATATTCGTGCCGCCCACCAGAAAGGGAACATCACTGCTATCTGTCATTGTGTATTGTGATAATGAGTCTAATAAACCGGATCCGTGTACCAGCTGCGTTCTCTAGTTACTCTCCATTGTCCGAGGGATATCCACTGGCTACCGTCGATGGTGAGCCATCTACCTTGAACCAAGAACTCCATTCAACCTGAATCCTGATCTTTCCCGGGTTGATTCGACATCAGAAGTGGGATCCCCCCCCGGACTGGGGAGAGCTGCAGAATGACACAGCCCCAGTGCAGAAATATTTTTTGCATTGTTGGATGCAAGCAGCAGAACCCGATGGAAGTCTTCGTGGTGAAACAGCCGCATACAGCCGGCACATTCGCCGTGACCTAAAACTACGGCAGCGTACCACTAGTCTCGCGTTACCGAACAATTTCATCAAAGAAGCGCAGCAAGGGCAACTCAGCACCGACGAGAGACACACAGCCTACGCGGGCCGTCTGATGTCAACAGGACAGCACACTGGCAGGACCGCGCGCAGATCAAATAACCGTGGCTAGTATTGTCGCCCACCTAACCCAATTGGAATACACACCACACAACAGGGAAAGAACTACCAGAGACGTGCTGATGCGAACTGCAAGCAACCATAGGCTGGAAGACGAAGTTGACTTCGGACACGAGCATCATTCTGAATGCCACCAACTGCTTGGTAGCACAATGGACGTGTTGGGGAAAACAGCTTCACCGATCGATGACAGGCCGAGAACTCTCCAACCCGAGCAGAGCAGTTTAACCAGGGCCAGCAGACAGCCAAGTAGCCTGCTACCGTTGCGGACGCAAAGGACATTGGGAAGTGCAGTGCCCACGAAAGGTAACACTTGACCGAGAGGTAGCCCGAGACAGTGGAGCCGCTGCCCCCATTGCCGCCTACAACTGGTCAACTGGTACACCAGGAAGTGGCCAGGCGGAATGCTGAGCAACAACAGTGAGTCGCTTCCATTTTACTTTGACCTGGGTGCGAACAATCTACCGTCAAAGAAGAGCGCAATCAAATTGTCTGGAAAACAGATACACCTGGCCGCAGTGTCGCTAGGCTTGGACGCTACCCGCGCTAACTGCCTGATCTCGAGCCGGGCAAAGATGTTATGATCATAGATACGTTTTTCCACATGCTTTCTAACCACAAGCTAGTAAACAAAATATTAACAGGGCAAGAAATCTTGTAACAAGGAATCGATGCTAAGTCAACTAGTCACCTTTAGCAGAAGCTGTAAAGTGTTTGGATGTAGCAAATTTGTGGAAATCCAACTAATCTAACTACCTCTAAAATAATCAGATGTCCCATCCCAATATCACCCATTCTTGCAAAATTGCTTGCATTCTAGACACTCTTCATAGATAACAGACAATGCGTTAACATGGGCATATCGCACATGCGACTTGTAGACCCATGCCGCATAGTTGTGTGAGCTACACAAAATGACACTAAAAATAAAAAAAAAGACAGTGATGCAGAAAGTGTATGAACTATTAAACGCAATCATAATAAGGGAGTGACCTTCGCCATTCACTAGGTCCGTATTACAGGTCCAAAAACACCTGTTCCAACCACACGTATTTGGACAATAGGCAGTTCAATGGCAATACCATCACAGATTAATTCTAATTGGAGACCATATAGCAAATAGTTTACTTGTTTTGCTGTTAGAATATTCTAAGCAGTTTCAATCAAATACCTGCAACCAAAGAATCGGCTGAAAAAAAAAAAATTCTTAATACCCGACAGAAGGAGCAGTTTTCCAAAGTACAGTCGTAAAAGCTTTAGGCCCACTAGTGCATACCATAGCAATAGCACATATGGACTACTTTCTCATCGGCCCCGCCACGAGTTTCTTTTTTAATACAACCAAATACACATTTATTAAAAGCCAAATCAAGTACTTAGGATATGTCACAACAGATGATCCAACTGCAATTCCACTAAAGAAAACAACGGGAGTAAAAGACAAACCATGGACAGAAAGATTGCAGAAACTACGAATCACAATGAGGAAGGCAAGAAAAGCATATCAACGTTGCCTCATTACAGAAGAGAGACAGACTCTTCTAGATAGATATAGGAACAAAAAGCAAGAGTTCAAGGATCTGTTGCTGAAGACAAAACAAAAAAGCTGGGAAGCCTTCGTCAGACAAAATATGAGATCAGGCCCATGGGGCATCCCCTACAAGATTGCCGCTGGCAAAATTAGGCCACCTACAACCTTGTCTACTGTAAGAAAACTGGATGGATCTATGACCACCAACTGGATGGAAACTGCACGGGAGTTACTTGCCGTGCTACTTCCAGATGACAATACAGAAAACGAGACAGATCGGCAAAGTGAACTGCGTCAAAAAATGTGGGATCCCTACGAGAGTGAACATCAAAAATGCGTCATATCAGATGAAGAGATAGTAGAGGCAATATTTTCCCTTCCAAAAAGAAAAGCACCTGGACCTGATGGGATACCAGCAGAGGTCCTCCAGGAGCTGGTCATCCAACTGGTTCCAACCTTAAATAAACTTTTTAACGAATGCCTGGTACAGGGAAAAATACCAAATGCATGGAAAACGAGTGACGTGATTATCATAGCGAAAGGTGGAGGCAAAGACCCACAACTTCCAAAATCCTATCGTCCAATCTGCTTACTCAATGTTCTAGGGAAAGTACAAGAAAAGATACTTTGCAAGAAACTAAAGGAACATAGATTAAAACATGGGATGAACCCAAATCAGTATGGGTTCAGAGCAGGCAAGTCAACAGAGGACGCCATCAACCGCTTAATGGAAATAGCTCAAAACTCTTCCAAAAATTATGTGGTGGGAGTATTTGTGGATATCGCCGGCGCATTCGACAATCTCTGGTGGCCCGCGCTGTTCGAACGCTTAAGAAACATCAACTGTCCAAAAAACCTCTATACCAGTTTTAGAGATTATTGTAGAAATAGATATGCCAAATTGCGGTGCCCCAACAAGTACATAGAGAAAAGACTGACGAAAGGTTGCCCGCAGGGATCAGTGTGTGGACCAATTTTCTGGGACATTGGTTTGGAACCGGTCATGGAAATATTGCAACAAATGTCAGAACTGCTGGGTGTGGTGGCATTCGCCGATGATCTCGCACTTCTGATAGACGCGGACACCAGGCAGGAACTCGAAACAAAATGCAAAGCAGTATTGGATTGCCTGAGTAAGTGGTGTGCAGCAGTTAAGTTAAACCTAGCCCCACAAAAGACGACCTACATGCTCCTAAAAGGAACACTCAAACGAAATCCGGTAATTAGGATCCAAAAAACAATAAAGAGAAAAGCAGTAGTCCGCTACCTTGGTGTAAACCTGGAGGAACAACTGAAATTTGCGTCTCACATGGAGGAAGTATGTGGAAGAGCAGCACTGGTAATGCACAAATTGATAAGCATTGGCGAACGACGGTTTAATCTGCCTCCGCTCGTCATAAGAAGATATCACGATGCAATACTGACCTCCATTACTGGATACGCTGCAAGCACGTGGGCCAAGCACCTAAGAAAGGTCAAACCAAAGGAGCTGCTTCGCCGTACGCAGCGAGGAATTCTGCTCCGACTAACTGGGGCCTACAGAACAACGGCCACAGATGCCCTAACGGTTATACTCGGTATCTGGCCCCTGGACCTGGAAGTAAGGAAGCGAGGAGCGCTATACTGGATTAAAAAAGGAAGGTATGACCAAGCTGCTGAAATAATTGGAAGGCCTGTTGAAACCAAAAAAGATATTTGGGATGCGCTGATGGATGAATGGCAGCAAACATGGACTAACAGCAACACGGGCAGAAGGACCTTCGACATGCTTCCTTGCGTGAAAGAGAGAATGAACATGACTCACCTACAACCATCTCCAGGGCTCATACACTACATATCTGGCCATGGTCCATACAACAGTTTCTTAGAACAGAGAGGCCTCAAAGAAACAAACAGGTGCGACTGTGGTGAAGTAAGTACTCCCGAGCACGTGGTTTGGGAGTGCAAACAAACTGAAGAATCAAGAGCATATCTCCAAATACAACTTCAGAACAGAAGAATATACGATATACTGCGTGATACCGAGCTCTGGCACTTGCTGGATGAAGCTGCTAATCTAGCGTCGCAGCGCGAGAAGGCGAGATTTGTTGAATTGAAACAGGCAGAGCGTAGGGGACGCCGCGAGCAACCGGCATCAGAAGCAGAAAGAAGGACAGGAGAGGAAGAAACTCAAGAGTAAAGAACAACCCAAATTTGACTACAAGCACTGCCCATGACTAAGGCGGTGCCTGCACCAGGAAGACGGCAAAGACTCAATTCATCGTAGTGCCTCTGGAAGCCAGAGGCACCTTCTCCAGGGCTCAGGGGGTGGCCTGCTCTGATTCCAGGAGAGAACTCCTGATGGGGGAGCAGGTGGCTCCAGGGACAAACCGGAGAAGAACGAGACCACTACCTGGAACGTGAAGCTGGCTGACGACACTTTGTGGTCAGCATGTCAGCAGTCGCCCCGCTGCATCAGCAGAGACAGCTAGCGGCCAGATGTCGACGCAGGCCAGCAGTGGTAAAAGAAGAACGTATACAAATAGACAGTTTATTAATTAGAAGTATGAAAATACAAAGACAATTGCTGATTGGTGTGAATTAGTAAGATGGTAGATTAATTAGTAGATTAGTTGGTAGATTAAGTGGTATATTAATTATTAGAATAATTAGTAGATTTACTATTAGAATGATCCAACCTAAACTGGAGAGCCACGCACACAATTCAACGTCCCCTTTTCTCTATGGATCATAATGCAACTGCGACAGTTTATAGGGCTCGTCTTTAAATTTCGACAATTCATACCTCAGTTTACCAAGTTATGACCTCTCTTCAAACTCGCAGGAGGAGACACCAATATGCTAGACTAGCAAAAGGACGAGGAATCCGCAAACAGAGCAAGGGTACAAGCAAACCTTCGATTTGTACATACGAATCCAGGAAGGAATACGGATGGCACATGTTGACTACCAATCCCAGAATAGCCGCACTGCTACTAACTGAAACAACAGCCTCTACACACCACAGAAATGCAACTAGACAATTGGCTGCTTGCCGTGTAAGAGAGAGAAAAAAAAATTAACCACACAACCAAATGTAGAACGATAAAATCTCTTATAAGGAAATCAAACTTTTCAGTCCATGTCAAACTTTGCCATCAAAGTACCACAATTTCCAAGGACTTCGCTACCAGGAATAAAATCTTAAAATTTCTTTGATACCAATACCATAATTTTAAAATCTGCTGGGACCTCTTCACAAAGAGCAAAATTTAAAAATTTACCAGGACTTCACTATAAAGAGCAAAATTTGATAATTTATAGGGACCTCGCCATGAAGAGTAAATTTTATAAACTTTACCGGACCTCGCCACGAAGAGTAAATTTTATAACCGGTATCGGACCTCGCCCCGAAAAGTATTTATCTCCCTTCATATCTAACCGACATAGATAAATGAGGTATCGTATTAAAGATTAAGGTCTTGCTGTGGTAACATTATATTTTAAGAAAGGAATATTTCATAATTCGATCCTAAAGGGCAAAAATGTAAATAATTCTAAAATGCGCTTTTTGCGTTATGAGTCATTGATCTCCCTGGATGCCTATCTGAAATCTTTTAATGAAGTATCATTTTAAAGGATAAGATATCCGCTTTGGTGACATCATATATTAAGACAGGAATTTTTCGGAATTCGACCTTAAAGAGCAAAAGTAACGATATTTCTGCAACGCGTCATTTTGTCACAAGCCATTATCTCCCTTGATATCTAACCGGAATAGATAAATAAGGTATCATTTTAAATATTAAGGTGTCTGCCATGGTAACATCATATTTTTAGAAAGGAATTATTCGTAATTCGGCCCTTAAAGGGTAAATATATCAATATTTTTAAAATGCGTTTTTTATGTCTGGAGCCATTTATCTCCATGGATATCTAACCGAAATAGATAAATGAGGTATCATTTTAAAGATTAAGATCTTCGCTGTGGTCACATCATAGTTTAAAAAAGTGATTTTTTCTGAATTGAACCCTTAAAGGGCAAAAGTATCAGTTTTTCTAAAATGCATTTGTGTGTGTGTGTGTGTGTGTGTGTTGAGCCATTATCTCCCTGGATACCTTACCGAAATCGATAAATGAAGTGGGATTATGAAATGTAATGTCTCCCCTTTGGTGATGTCATGTATTAACAAATAAATGATTGAAACGAAAGTGTGGTTCTACTTTTCGTTATATTACAAGCTTTCAACCTCATTATTCATCGTATTTTGTTTGCAAAATTTTCGCACTGGTCATCTAGTTTCAGATGAATTGGGTATAATGGGATCAAAATGGGAGTAGACTGTGGACAGCTGCAGGGAAGAACTTATCCGGCAAAACACCCGGGAAGAACTTTTATCAGCAGTACACTGGGAAAGAATAGATTTTCACAACAGGGTAGAATATGTTACTAGGTAGGTCAACAACAAATAAAGACAAATGCCAAGAAAAGTTAGCTTATTAAGTGCACAGATAAAAAACTATACGTTGTTTATGATTATATGCTGGTGACAGAATTGCTTGTTTAAGGCTTGAAGTGTAAATATTTTGGCTTAATCTTATACATATAAAATAGACATGTGTTTTCCTATATTTCACTTTTCAGCTACCGCTAACCCAGCACAGATCACTGGTGTTTGTGTGTGGAAGTAGCATGGAGTTTCATGTCGTGCACATCGTTGGCCAGATGCCAAAAGCTGTGGGGATGTGGGAGATATGATGATTAAAGTTGGTCAATGCAGAGCTTTTCATATTTCGACCAAAAATTTGTGTCTCCTTATACTTCTTTCCTGCCACAACTACATAGCATAGACCATTGGTGTTTGTGTGTAGTAGTAGAATCTATCCCTGTCATGCACTATGGTTGTTAGATGTCAGTAGTTATGGGGGTGTGGGAGATATGGGGGTGAAAGTGGTCGACTGCGGCAATTTCATATTTCTGCCAAAGACGCATGTGTCTTCTTGGTCTATCACTTTTCAGCGAAAACTATCTATCACAAGTCACTGGCGTTTGTGTGTGTTAGTAATGCAGAGTCCTTTCGAACAATGTTGAGAATTTCAGTAAACTGTGGGAGTGTGGGAGAT
>CM061920.1:124362578-124454290 GCA_031002005.1 Vandiemenella viatica
ATCTCCCACACTCCCACAGTTTACTGAAATTCTCAACATTGTTCGAAAGGACTCTGCATTACTAACACACACAAACGCCAGTGACTTGTGATAGATAGTTTTCGCTGAAAAGTGATAGACCAAGAAGACACATGCGTCTTTGGCAGAAATATGAAATTGCCGCAGTCGACCACTTTCACCCCCATATCTCCCACACCCCCATAACTACTGACATCTAACAACCATAGTGCATGACAGGGATAGATTCTACTACTACACACAAACACCAATGGTCTATGCTATGTAGTTGTGGCAGGAAAGAAGTATAAGGAGACACAAATTTTTGGTCGAAATATGAAAAGCTCTGCATTGACCAACTTTAATCATCATATCTCCCACATCCCCACAGCTTTTGGCATCTGGCCAACGATGTGCACGACATGAAACTCCATGCTACTTCCACACACAAACACCAGTGATCTGTGCTGGGTTAGCGGTAGCTGAAAAGTGAAATATAGGAAAACACATGTCTATTTTATATGTATAAGATTAAGCCAAAATATTTACACTTCAAGCCTTAAACAAGCAATTCTGTCACCAGCATATAATCATAAACAACGTATAGTTTTTTATCTGTGCACTTAATAAGCTAACTTTTCTTGGCATTTGTCTTTATTTGTTGTTGACCTACCTAGTAACATATTCTACCCTGTTGTGAAAATCTATTCTTTCCCAGTGTACTGCTGATAAAAGTTCTTCCCGGGTGTTTTGCCGGATAAGTTCTTCCCTGCAGCTGTCCACAGTCTACTCCCATTTTGATCCCATTATACCCAATTCATCTGAAACTAGATGACCAGTGCGAAAATTTTGCAAACAAAATACGATGAATAATGAGGTTGAAAGCTTGTAATATAACGAAAAGTAGAACCACACTTTCGTTTCAATCATTTATTTGTTAATACATGACATCACCAAAGGGGAGACATTACATTTCATAATCCCACTTCATTTATCGATTTCGGTAAGGTATCCAGGGAGATAATGGCTCAACACACACACACACACACACACACAAATGCATTTTAGAAAAACTGATACTTTTGCCCTTTAAGGGTTCAATTCAGAAAAAATCACTTTTTTAAACTATGATGTGACCACAGCGAAGATCTTAATCTTTAAAATGATACCTCATTTATCTATTTCGGTTAGATATCCATGGAGATAAATGGCTCCAGACATAAAAAACGCATTTTAAAAATATTGATATATTTACCCTTTAAGGGCCGAATTACGAATAATTCCTTTCTAAAAATATGATGTTACCATGGCAGACACCTTAATATTTAAAATGATACCTTATTTATCTATTCCGGTTAGATATCAAGGGAGATAATGGCTTGTGACAAAATGACGCGTTGCAGAAATATCGTTACTTTTGCTCTTTAAGGTCGAATTCCGAAAAATTCCTGTCTTAATATATGATGTCACCAAAGCGGATATCTTATCCTTTAAAATGATACTTCATTAAAAGATTTCAGATAGGCATCCAGGGAGATCAATGACTCATAACGCAAAAAGCGCATTTTAGAATTATTTACATTTTTGCCCTTTAGGATCGAATTATGAAATATTCCTTTCTTAAAATATAATGTTACCACAGCAAGACCTTAATCTTTAATACGATACCTCATTTATCTATGTCGGTTAGATATGAAGGGAGATAAATACTTTTCGGGGCGAGGTCCGATACCGGTTATAAAATTTACTCTTCGTGGCGAGGTCCGGTAAAGTTTATAAAATTTACTCTTCATGGCGAGGTCCCTATAAATTATCAAATTTTGCTCTTTATAGTGAAGTCCTGGTAAATTTTTAAATTTTGCTCTTTGTGAAGAGGTCCCAGCAGATTTTAAAATTATGGTATTGGTATCAAAGAAATTTTAAGATTTTATTCCTGGTAGCGAAGTCCTTGGAAATTGTGGTACTTTGATGGCAAAGTTTGACATGGACTGAAAAGTTTGATTTCCTTATAAGAGATTTTATCGTTCTACATTTGGTTGTGTGGTTAATTTTTTTTTCTCTCTCTTACACGGCAAGCAGCCAATTGTCTAGTTGCATTTCTGTGGTGTGTAGAGGCTGTTGTTTCAGTTAGTAGCAGTGCGGCTATTCTGGGATTGGTAGTCAACATGTGCCATCCGTATTCCTTCCTGGATTCGTATGTACAAATCGAAGGTTTGCTTGTACCCTTGCTCTGTTTGCGGATTCCTCGTCCTTTTGCTAGTCTAGCATATTGGTGTCTCCTCCTGCGAGTTTGAAGAGAGGTCATAACTTGGTAAACTGAGGTATGAATTGTCGAAATTTAAAGACGAGCCCTATAAACTGTCGCAGTTGCATTATGATCCATAGAGAAAAGGGGACGTTGAATTGTGTGCGTGGCTCTCCAGTTTAGGTTGGATCATTCTAATAGTAATCTACTAATTATTCTAATAATTAATATACCACTTAATCTACCAACTAATCTACTAATTAATCTACCATCTTACTAATTCACACCAATCAGCAATTGTCTTTGTATTTTCATACTTCTAATTAATAAACTGTCTATTTGTATACGTTCTTCTTTTACCACTGCTGGCCTGCGTCGACATCTGGCCGCTAGCTGTCTCTGCTGATGCAGCGGGGCGACTGCTGACATGCTGACCACAAAGTGTCGTCAGCCAGCTTCACGTTCCAGGTAGTGGTCTCGTTCTTCTCCGGTTTGTCCCTGGAGCCACCTGCTCCCCCATCAGGAGTTCTCTCCTGGAATCAGAGCAGGCCACCCCCTGAGCCCTGGAGAAGGTGCCTCTGGCTTCCAGAGGCACTACGATGAATTGAGTCTTTGCCGTCTTCCTGGTGCAGGCACCGCCTTAGTCATGGGCAGTGCTTGTAGTCAAATTTGGGTTGTTCTTTACTCTTGAGTTTCTTCCTCTCCTGTCCTTCTTTCTGCTTCTGATGCCGGTTGCTCGCGGCGTCCCCTACGCTCTGCCTGTTTCAATTCAACAAATCTCGCCTTCTCGCGCTGCGACGCTAGATTAGCAGCTTCATCCAGCAAGTGCCAGAGCTCGGTATCACGCAGTATATCGTATATTCTTCTGTTCTGAAGTTGTATTTGGAGATATGCTCTTGATTCTTCAGTTTGTTTGCACTCCCAAACCACGTGCTCGGGAGTACTTACTTCACCACAGTCGCACCTGTTTGTTTCTTTGAGGCCTCTCTGTTCTAAGAAACTGTTGTATGGACCATGGCCAGATATGTAGTGTATGAGCCCTGGAGATGGTTGTAGGTGAGTCATGTTCATTCTCTCTTTCACGCAAGGAAGCATGTCGAAGGTCCTTCTGCCCGTGTTGCTGTTAGTCCATGTTTGCTGCCATTCATCCATCAGCGCATCCCAAATATCTTTTTTGGTTTCAACAGGCCTTCCAATTATTTCAGCAGCTTGGTCATACCTTCCTTTTTTAATCCAGTATAGCGCTCCTCGCTTCCTTACTTCCAGGTCCAGGGGCCAGATACCGAGTATAACCGTTAGGGCATCTGTGGCCGTTGTTCTGTAGGCCCCAGTTAGTCGGAGCAGAATTCCTCGCTGCGTACGGCGAAGCAGCTCCTTTGGTTTGACCTTTCTTAGGTGCTTGGCCCACGTGCTTGCAGCGTATCCAGTAATGGAGGTCAGTATTGCATCGTGATATCTTCTTATGACGAGCGGAGGCAGATTAAACCGTCGTTCGCCAATGCTTATCAATTTGTGCATTACCAGTGCTGCTCTTCCACATACTTCCTCCATGTGAGACGCAAATTTCAGTTGTTCCTCCAGGTTTACACCAAGGTAGCGGACTACTGCTTTTCTCTTTATTGTTTTTTGGATCCTAATTACCGGATTTCGTTTGAGTGTTCCTTTTAGGAGCATGTAGGTCGTCTTTTGTGGGGCTAGGTTTAACTTAACTGCTGCACACCACTTACTCAGGCAATCCAATACTGCTTTGCATTTTGTTTCGAGTTCCTGCCTGGTGTCCGCGTCTATCAGAAGTGCGAGATCATCGGCGAATGCCACCACACCCAGCAGTTCTGACATTTGTTGCAATATTTCCATGACCGGTTCCAAACCAATGTCCCAGAAAATTGGTCCACACACTGATCCCTGCGGGCAACCTTTCGTCAGTCTTTTCTCTATGTACTTGTTGGGGCACCGCAATTTGGCATATCTATTTCTACAATAATCTCTAAAACTGGTATAGAGGTTTTTTGGACAGTTGATGTTTCTTAAGCGTTCGAACAGCGCGGGCCACCAGAGATTGTCGAATGCGCCGGCGATATCCACAAATACTCCCACCACATAATTTTTGGAAGAGTTTTGAGCTATTTCCATTAAGCGGTTGATGGCGTCCTCTGTTGACTTGCCTGCTCTGAACCCATACTGATTTGGGTTCATCCCATGTTTTAATCTATGTTCCTTTAGTTTCTTGCAAAGTATCTTTTCTTGTACTTTCCCTAGAACATTGAGTAAGCAGATTGGACGATAGGATTTTGGAAGTTGTGGGTCTTTGCCTCCACCTTTCGCTATGATAATCACGTCACTCGTTTTCCATGCATTTGGTATTTTTCCCTGTACCAGGCATTCGTTAAAAAGTTTATTTAAGGTTGGAACCAGTTGGATGACCAGCTCCTGGAGGACCTCTGCTGGTATCCCATCAGGTCCAGGTGCTTTTCTTTTTGGAAGGGAAAATATTGCCTCTACTATCTCTTCATCTGATATGACGCATTTTTGATGTTCACTCTCGTAGGGATCCCACATTTTTTGACGCAGTTCACTTTGCCGATCTGTCTCGTTTTCTGTATTGTCATCTGGAAGTAGCACGGCAAGTAACTCCCGTGCAGTTTCCATCCAGTTGGTGGTCATAGATCCATCCAGTTTTCTTACAGTAGACAAGGTTGTAGGTGGCCTAATTTTGCCAGCGGCAATCTTGTAGGGGATGCCCCATGGGCCTGATCTCATATTTTGTCTGACGAAGGCTTCCCAGCTTTTTTGTTTTGTCTTCAGCAACAGATCCTTGAACTCTTGCTTTTTGTTCCTATATCTATCTAGAAGAGTCTGTCTCTCTTCTGTAATGAGGCAACGTTGATATGCTTTTCTTGCCTTCCTCATTGTGATTCGTAGTTTCTGCAATCTTTCTGTCCATGGTTTGTCTTTTACTCCCGTTGTTTTCTTTAGTGGAATTGCAGTTGGATCATCTGTTGTGACATATCCTAAGTACTTGATTTGGCTTTTAATAAATGTGTATTTGGTTGTATTAAAAAAGAAACTCGTGGCGGGGCCGATGAGAAAGTAGTCCATATGTGCTATTGCTATGGTATGCACTAGTGGGCCTAAAGCTTTTACGACTGTACTTTGGAAAACTGCTCCTTCTGTCGGGTATTAAGAATTTTTTTTTTTTCAGCCGATTCTTTGGTTGCAGGTATTTGATTGAAACTGCTTAGAATATTCTAACAGCAAAACAAGTAAACTATTTGCTATATGGTCTCCAATTAGAATTAATCTGTGATGGTATTGCCATTGAACTGCCTATTGTCCAAATACGTGTGGTTGGAACAGGTGTTTTTGGACCTGTAATACGGACCTAGTGAATGGCGAAGGTCACTCCCTTATTATGATTGCGTTTAATAGTTCATACACTTTCTGCATCACTGTCTTTTTTTTTATTTTTAGTGTCATTTTGTGTAGCTCACACAACTATGCGGCATGGGTCTACAAGTCGCATGTGCGATATGCCCATGTTAACGCATTGTCTGTTATCTATGAAGAGTGTCTAGAATGCAAGCAATTTTGCAAGAATGGGTGATATTGGGATGGGACATCTGATTATTTTAGAGGTAGTTAGATTAGTTGGATTTCCACAAATTTGCTACATCCAAACACTTTACAGCTTCTGCTAAAGGTGACTAGTTGACTTAGCATCGATTCCTTGTTACAAGATTTCTTGCCCTGTTAATATTTTGTTTACTAGCTTGTGGTTAGAAAGCATGTGGAAAAACGTATCTATGATCATAACATCTTTGCCCGGCTCGAGATCAGGCAGTTAGCGCGGGTAGCGTCCAAGCCTAGCGACACTGCGGCCAGGTGTATCTGTTTTCCAGACAATTTGATTGCGCTCTTCTTTGACGGTAGATTGTTCGCACCCAGGTCAAAGTAAAATGGAAGCGACTCACTGTTGTTGCTCAGCATTCCGCCTGGCCACTTCCTGGTGTACCAGTTGACCAGTTGTAGGCGGCAATGGGGGCAGCGGCTCCACTGTCTCGGGCTACCTCTCGGTCAAGTGTTACCTTTCGTGGGCACTGCACTTCCCAATGTCCTTTGCGTCCGCAACGGTAGCAGGCTACTTGGCTGTCTGCTGGCCCTGGTTAAACTGCTCTGCTCGGGTTGGAGAGTTCTCGGCCTGTCATCGATCGGTGAAGCTGTTTTCCCCAACACGTCCATTGTGCTACCAAGCAGTTGGTGGCATTCAGAATGATGCTCGTGTCCGAAGTCAACTTCGTCTTCCAGCCTATGGTTGCTTGCAGTTCGCATCAGCACGTCTCTGGTAGTTCTTTCCCTGTTGTGTGGTGTGTATTCCAATTGGGTTAGGTGGGCGACAATACTAGCCACGGTTATTTGATCTGCGCGCGGTCCTGCCAGTGTGCTGTCCTGTTGACATCAGACGGCCCGCGTAGGCTGTGTGTCTCTCGTCGGTGCTGAGTTGCCCTTGCTGCGCTTCTTTGATGAAATTGTTCGGTAACGCGAGACTAGTGGTACGCTGCCGTAGTTTTAGGTCACGGCGAATGTGCCGGCTGTATGCGGCTGTTTCACCACGAAGACTTCCATCGGGTTCTGCTGCTTGCATCCAACAATGCAAAAAATATTTCTGCACTGGGGCTGTGTCATTCTGCAGCTCTCCCCAGTCCGGGGGGGGATCCCACTTCTGATGTCGAATCAACCCGGGAAAGATCAGGATTCAGGTTGAATGGAGTTCTTGGTTCAAGGTAGATGGCTCACCATCGACGGTAGCCAGTGGATATCCCTCGGACAATGGAGAGTAACTAGAGAACGCAGCTGGTACACGGATCCGGTTTATTAGACTCATTATCACAATACACAATGACAGATAGCAGTGATGTTCCCTTTCTGGTGGGCGGCACGAATATGCCTGCTGCTTGCTCTTCCTCTCCTTAAGTAGCCACCTTGTGGTAAGCTCAGTGGCCTGTGGCATTCACGCGTAGCTCGCTGCGCATGTAGTGCCCTCTGGCAGTGTAGGACAGTACTCCAGATCCGACATATATATCTTTTAGCAACAATGGAGCCGAAAGAAATGCCATGAGCTGAAATTAATATGAAAGGGAAGTTAAAATAGCTCCATTAATCACCATAGTTTAAGGTAGGAGCCAGTAGTTACAAAAACACTCCACACAGACATTATTTCAGATGTTATGCAACCTAAATTTTATTAATAAATCACCAAAATTAATTGAAAAAGCTGCAAGCTAACTTCAATCCATTTGTAACTCAGATTTGGAATCATTTTATTGTAGTTTCCAAGTGATAGATTGAAGTAAACAGTGAAATTCGATTGAAATGTTTGTATACATTTGTCATGTAAAAGAATCATCCTATTTTTGCATAGAAAATGCTGCATTCATTCATAGGTACAGTAAATCATAAGGATCAAAATGAAGTTATGACAATTTGAGGGTAGAAAATAGTATGGACAAGATATTTGATCTGAAGTTGAAATGAAAGCATGGTAGAAATGATCTAAATAAACAGTTAAATAATTCCTTACCGCTTGGTTTTCAAGCCATCAGAAAGATTTATAGCTTAAAAGATGCACTGAATATTACGTAAAAATTTCAAATCTGTAGGTTAAAGTTAAGTAATGTTTTTGTAGGAATTTGTAAAAAAAAAATTAAGATTCCAACGAAAAAAATACCAGGCGTGGTGTAACGGCTAGCATTCTGGCCTCACATTCTGGAGGACGGGCGGTTCGAAGCCCTGTCTGGGTGTCCAGATTTGGGTTTTCCATGGTTTCCCAAATCACTCCAGGCAAATGCTGATATGCTTCCTTCAAAAGGCCATGGCTGAATTCCTTCCCATTCCTTGCCCCCCATCCTTTCCCGTCTCTAAAGACCTGTTAGATAGATATTAAGCAGATAAAAAAAATACATATTTTTCACAAAGTATGGTGCAGCTAGATTCAGAGTCGTGGGAGTGTATTTAAACAATGTAGAATTTTTTCTGAGCAAAATGCACAAGTTTTTATAAAAATCCAAACAATACTTTGCCCAGAATAGAAAAAAGTAAAATGTATGGTAATTCCAGGGCGATGGCAACTTCCTGATTTGGGAGAATTTTAGGTGTCACTACTTTAATTTTTACAGCCAAACCACTATAGCTAGAGAATTTTAATAAGGATCAATTTTAATGTTTAGGCAATGGACTAATTCTCATAAAAATTCAGGTAGATCAGGGGAAAAATAAGGTTAAATGAGCAAAAAATCCCCGGAATGTGGTGAAATCCCCTACGTCCCCTATAGATAGACTCCAGGAGGCTGAAGTGAAGAGTGGTCATGCATGGGCGTACACCAATTGGTGCAATCTGTATAGCATAGCAACCCGTTAGGCTGGAAACGTGGCAGGAAAGGCATTCATCTTAGATTATTTTCAGGTGATAGTGCAGGAGTGGACATACTCTCAATGTAACTGCTTTGATACAGTTAGGGGATTCGGGAGTTGGTTGCAACTTGACTCATGGTTTATACCTGCAATCAATCATTATTTTTGGAATGAAGCTTCGATGCTATAGATTGGTCATTGTAATTTTGAAGAATGCATAGTTTGAAATTTATTTGAAAGAGTACACTGAATATTATTCAAAACCTACCTTCACATACTGAGGTCATCAGTATGTTGGCAACCGTCTATCATTAGGCCACATTAACGGTCAAAGTTCAGGATAAGCTGTTAGCTAGTTCCTGCACACACTATCTCCTGACTCATGAAAATAAATAAATTGTTACTTGTACTGGCAGTCCAAACTGCAACATGAATTTTATATAAATTTCTCTTTCATATTTTGTAATGATTTTTCACCACTTGTACAAGTCTCTTTTTCGTTGATTTTTGTTAATTTCTTATCTACAAAAAAAGTTGCATTGATATTGTTTTTGCACCCACCATCATATCCCACTCTAACTGTAATGGTTAAAAGCCATCAGTCATGTGGTGGCTTACTGCAGATGCCAGCAAAGTTTCCATTTTCATGAGTAAGATCATATCCCAAAATCATTATATTTTCTGTTTTGTGAAGTGTTTTTGGCACTGCTGCCATCCTCCTTTCCATTTTGTTAGTGATGTATCTAGTTTCCATCCATTTCCATATTAAATAATAGGTGCTAAGTTGAAAAAGGGATTTACAAATTGGGATAGGGAAAGTTCCAGTCTGAATTTTGTTGAATCAATCATAAAAAATTCCTGCACCACCACCACTTTAGTTATTTAATTAATTTGACCATGACATCAGAGTTTTTCTTTCCAAAGGTTACAAGTTCTTGTGACCCAACAGCTAAGCCAACACCACACCAAACAATATAGAGATACTTAAGTACTGAGCCATTCTGAAACTGATGACTGGAACTGACAACAACAATCAAGAAGCTAGGTCTCTTATAGTGAACTGGCGTTCCCCCGACAATGCCTCTCGAAAGTTTGAGATTACCCTAAACAATTGATATTGTTCAAAATAGTTCTTTAAATCCCAAAATAGTTCTTTATAACATTGTTTTATCCTGACTCCAAATAATTCCTACATCAACGAATCATTATCTTGTTACAAGTTATCATTGTTTCAAGACACTTGTATATTTTAACACTTTGGACTATGATACAGTTTTTGTCTAATTGTGTGTATCAGGCAGAAATGGAAATTACAGATAACAGAATGCAGTGATTAGACTGTTAAATGATTTTAAAATACAATGGTCTAATTATTTTATTGTACTAGCTGTGTGGATCATTATGGCCAGCATCTTGGCTACAGAAATTACAAATATATTTTTTCCATTGAAAAACACATCAATGGTTTAAGGATGGTGGCCACAATAATACAAATGTAATAAAAGTTTTAGGAAGGATTTGTAGCATTTTTTCCCCCTTTGTGGCTTAATAAATAAGATGTTTATACAGTAATGCAGTGAAGTTAGATACCATGACTTTTTGTTCTTCTGCATCCAGCTTTCACAGTTCCTCCATTCCATACTAGATTCAAGTGTGTTCAAGTAACCAGCCTGGTCAGCTATGCTAGATCAGTTGTGGAATCAAACAGGGTTAAGGGACAAATACTTGCAGTAGATAGAAGTACACATATATGTAGTCAATCGCAGTTCACAAAAGGTTTTGGTTTTATTCCACTTAACATACAGTACATTCACCAAAAGCTAACCACCAGACATTTTAGTTTCATCACCAAAGAAAGATAGCAGGTTTTATGCAGAAAAGATGAAAAAATAGCTGAATAGTAGCCTCACTAAAGTTCACTAAAATAGTCCATGCCATCCAGTTCTATTGCTCACTCTCCCAGACTTCGCAAGACTCTCGACCACAAGTTATATATTTTCACGATACCTCACGAAATATGCTCAATGTTCCACTTATAGCCAGCTCACTCTCAACACACTGCTTCACCAAGCGTCCTGGCATTTATATTGAGATATTAATGGATTGCAGTACACATGGTTACACTCTAACGTTGCTGACCATTTTAGCACATCCATTCCTAATGCATTCTTGTGCGTGACTGACTGACTCAACTCCAGAGTTATTCTCATGCACCTAATGATTGGCAAATACACATAATTCTCCCTGTGTCATTACACTCCTTTCAATGCAATGTAGCGAAAGCTGGTATTAATAAAGCCCTGGCTTTTTCATTAGAGACCACTCCTCCCAGCATCTCAGCTACGTATATCCCATACAAATGTGGCATACAAAACACAAAATTGGTGTCTGGTGGCTGCTTGATTACCCTTTAAAACACCAACAATTTATACATCTTAATCACAATTAGAAAGAGAAACTTAAACAAACCTGAAATCAATTTTATGCCTACTAATTTCCATTAGGTACTTCCCCCTATCCATACATTTGATCACAGTAATACTGAATTAAGTCACAATACTCCTGTAACAACTTGTTACTGATGAGCAACACATGAACTGACTACTGGTTCATCTCATAGCCGCCTTAACTGCACACCGACAATGGGCTCGGTTCATGCCAGACATTCACCCACTCACTGTTTACAAACAAAGCATTGTCACTGCACACACTTTAAGACACAAACTGACATTGTGCAACACCTACTTGGCTTGCCCCTTTGAGGCCAGAAGAGGGATAAGATAAAATGAACAAGTCATTCGCGGCAAACCATTTGACTGTCCACAGCACATGGTGAAGCATTAACATTTATGCAGGACCAGAATCAGGACCCTATGCAGAAGTGTGATAGCAATGAGGATAACCAGCCTAGTTATCGGGCAACCAGTCCCTTCTCTCTCACCTAGTGCAGCACATCTATAAGGTTTTAGTGACACCACATTATAAGCCCCGTCAATCTACCGTCACTAGTTTATTCTTAGGTAAATGCATTTTCCCTCGGCTGCTGACAACTCAAAAAGGGCCTTCTTTATCTTGCTCTAACACTCAAAGATATGAAATGTGTTTGCACCAACACCAGGTCACCCTTGGCATCTGTCATTTTTCTACCCTTCCAGGCATGTATGTCTTTCCTCTTCTCGCCTTTCCTGCATAAACTTATCTTTGACGCCCTTATAATTATACCACGTGCCTCCATCTTATCCAATTCCTCCTGCACATTAGCCCTCACGGCTATTGGAACACTGTACGACTTAGTGGCAAATGGCTTGCCTTCCTTGACTTTCAGTTCATAGCTATAATGTACTATTCAACCCAGCACATCAGAAGACACCTCTGGAAACTCCTCCAAGCTGTCTTCCACTCCAGCTTTCTCCTCTTCTGCAACAGGAGCCTCTTGCATTCCAGCATGATCTCCTGTTGGTTCCACACTTGCTCCACCACTTGTACCATCGCTGCCAGACACTCTATCCTGTATCTCACTGTCCTGACATCTCCGCAGGAAATTACTCTTATCCTTCCAGGATCCTGTACTCCCCTCATCCTACCTTTCTCCAGTATCTGCCCCTCAAGGCTCGTGAACTCCAGCATATCTTCTATCCAATTCAAAATTGCTCCTACTGGCTTCAGGCAATCAGCTCCCTGAATGAGTTCTACATTTAGACTAGGAATCACATATGGGATAATCTCAAGTGACTTCCCTCCAGTCTCTCCTTCCGTCCATAGAACCATCTTCTCTTGCATGACTCTATGCCCAGTGGCTGCTGTAATAGTGGTACTGTTTACTGATAAAACACCTGCTTTCAGTCCTTTATCCAGCATTCAATGTAGTGATTCTGAAAAACAACTTCCTGAATCCAAAAGTGCTTCCACACTGTGATTTCCAAACTTTACCTCAACTCGAGGGGAATGTAATTCTCTCTGTTTCAGTTTTATACCTTCTTCCAGCAAGATACCCCTGGTGTTATCATGAAAAATAGCATTAATGCTTACACTAACCTGTTGCACTGCCCCTCCGGAATTGGTAACGCCCGAGTACCAGTCAGTGTTCTCCACTCCACCATTGGAAGCCACTTCTTCCTTCCCACTGTCACTGGTGCAGTGGATTGGCTCTACTCATTCCTCGCTTATGTTTGGCCAGTCCACTTCACTGTCTTCTTCTCCTATGGTCATCACTACCTCTCCTAGGATTATGTCCTTATTGCCAGCTTCTAGCGAACAATGCATTTAAAAAAATACCACCACATCTTGTGGCAGCAACATACATGCTTCCCTTATATACTCATCCACCATGGCATCAGCTCATTCCCCAGTATCTTCATCGAAGTTTGGCCTTTGGAAATCTCCTGCTCCTCTCGATGCCAAAACAGCAGCAGAAATCAGTTTAACTGTTTCTTTTACTCTGGTTTTGGCAAGGATACTTTGTGCTGGCAGGATGAATTCAGCCACGATCATCAAAGTGTTCCCAGTCGATCTTCAAAGACATTGGCAACATCAGATGAACCAGACCACTGAACCTCAAAGCACAGTGGATTTCCAGCCTCTATTTATGACTGGTGCTCACTTCTTCCATCAAAGCTGCTCTTTTATTCAGTACCTGGGTGTCCTGGTGCAAACTCTCTGCCTCATGCCCATATCTGCTCTGATCTAATTAACTTTAGGCATGCCCCTTGATGTTCACAGGCAGCCTTACACTGCTTTAACTTGGACCTCACTCCCATCAATTGATAAGTGTTATTATCTACCAACGTTTGTAACTCCCCTAACAAAGTATCTAAAGCTTGCAAATTATTTTGAAGACTACTGGTTACCTGCAGCAAACCATGTTGAAGGCTACTTTTTACTTATTGCAATTCATTTTGAAGGATGTAGCCAAATCATTTATAAAAAATGATCAGTCACTGTATAAGAATTTTTCTACTTTCTTGTTTCACTGAATTCTTCTTTTTAATGTACTTTTTGACTGAATTCTTCTTTTTAATGTACTTTTTGACTCTACAAATGCTGGAAAATGTTTCTAAAAGTGTTTTGTTATTAATTTTACATATTTTAAGGACCCTTTAAACTAGTTTTGAAGATATAGCTGAAAAAATAAGGTTACATGACATTGGGTACCATGATTTTTTGTTCTTTCACTTTAAGCTTTCACAATTGTTGTATGCCATAGTAGACCCAAGAGATTTCATGTTTCCAGCCTGGTCAGATATGCTAGATGAATTATGGAATCAAAGTCCAGGGACAATTACTTGCAGCAGATATAAGTTCACATGTATGTTGTTAATCACAGTTCACAAAAGGTTTTATTCTACTTCACATACATTCACTAAAATCTAGCCGCCAGACAATATAGTTTCATCACCAAAGATAGCAGGTTTCATGTAGAAAAGGTGAAAAAATATGTAGCCCCACTATAATTCATTGAAACAGTTAATGCCATCCGGTTCTGTGATTCAATCTCGCAGACTTCAAAAGATTGTCAACCACAAGTTATACTCTCTCATGGTATCAAACAAAATATGCTCACTGTTTCCATTTAGTAAGCTCATTCTCAATACACTGCTTCACCAAGTGTCCCAGCAGTTATATCACGATGTTAATGGATTGTGTTACATCTGTTTAAACACTAGCAGATTCCTTTAATGAGGCAAACATGTACAAAAAATGCAAGAGTTTTGTAAGAATGGCATTTCCCAAACCTTCTTCGTTATTAACCTTTGATTTTTGCTGGCAGAGCAGGTAATAAGACTGGGGCTGGTGGAGGCTGAAGATTGTGAAGCATGAAAGCATTAATAGTGAGTCTAGAAATTAAACTACAGAACTGTTAGATGGTAATAAAAAGTTTAGAGTCTTTGATGGCTTTAGCTGCAAAACATTTATTGAAGCTATAATAACAGTTGGTGCTGGCGTCAGTGACTGGTGGAAGGTTTGTTTATGCAAAATATTTGCTTGTGGCTATCCGTATCAATGAATATATCATTGATATATGAACTAAGATGACTGAAACAGGAGATGTGGCAACAAGTCTGTCATAGTTCAAATACTATGTCCAATAAGGTGAAATGTTTGGAGAAGGCAAATGTCACCGTGTGTGTTTTGCATGTTCTACAATACAATTTTTGGATAAAGGAAACAAAGAAACTGCCGCGAGGCACTGAAAATAAGATAGGATAGGGAAAATAAACAGTTACCCGTCATTTACCACAGATGAAGGCAGGAGGGCGAGACACGTAAAAACACAGAAACACACGAATTGCACAATATTTCGACCTTAGTCTTACTCATGTGGGAGGCGAGACATATGGCAGGGGGAAAGATGTGGTCACATCCCAACCCGCCACATGAATGAAGCACAGGCGGAAAACGCGTGGTAGTGGTAGATTTGCCGGGAAGGGGGGGGGGGGGGAAAGGCTAGGCTTGACCAGCGATAAAAGTGAAACAAAACAATATAATCTTTGTGTAGCTTAATTCAAAAAGTTGAAAATAAATAATAAAGTTGTAAATAAATAATTTAAAAAAATAGTAAAAAATAATATAATAATATATATAAAAATAAAAAATAATAAAAAATAAATAACCGACTGTAAAATGAAATGAGAGATGGCAAGTGACAGGTTTAACGTAGGTTTAGGCCAGGGGTGTGTCTGGTGTCAAGGAACTCTAATTGCTCTGACTGTGAACACTGTGTTCACAGTCAGAGCAATTAGAGTTTTTCCGAATACCACCACCCCTTCAGAACTCCGCAGATGGGAACTAGCCTATCAACATATCCTTGACACCAGACACACCCCTGGCCTAAACCTATGTTAAACCTGTCACTTGCCATCTCTCATTTCATTTTACAGTCGGTTATTTATTTTTTATTATTTTTTATTTTTATATATATTATTATATTATTTTTTACTATTTTTTTAATTATTTATTTACAACTTTATTATTTATTTTCAACTTTTTGAATTAAGCTACACAAAGATTATATTGTTTTGTTTCACTTTTATCGCTGGTCAAGCCTATTCCCCCCCCCCCCCCCCCCCCCCTTCCCGGCAATTCTACCACTACCACGCGTTTTCCGCCTGTGCTTCATTGATGTGGCGGGTTGGGATGTGACCACATCTTTCCCCCTGCCATATGTCTCGCCTCCCACATGAGTAAGACTAAGGTCGAAATATTGTGCAATTCGTGTGTTTCTGTGTTTTTACGTGTCTCGCCCTCCTGCCTTCATCTGTGGTAAGTGACGGGTAACTGTTTATTTTCCCTATCCTATCTTATCTACAATACAATTTTGTAACAAATGGTAGAGGCATGAGATTGTTTAGTTTCAGCCTGATGAGTGTTCTGATAGATCATGCAGAGGATCTTTGAAACTTAGGAATGTTTGAATTTCCTGGCAAAGAAGATGGATATATTTGTTATGAAAGTCAAATAATTGGTGGTGTCTAAAAGCTGAGAGTATCTGACAACAGTAGTGATTCCTTTCTGATTTGGAGAGGATACTGGAATTTTAGTTCAGTTCTTTCAAGGCTTGAAGCTTAGGAGAAATGTCTTCCTCATGTGTTGCCACCATCCATACACCAAGTTTTACCCCCAATTCAGTATTCATGACAAAAGCCTTCATATCTCTAAACTACCCCTGTTTTGCTAAGAAACAAATTCCTTATTTTCCTTTCTACACCAAGTAAAATGATTGAAAGAGATAGGAATTTCAATGAAGAAGGCAAGCTATCAATCCATGACACCTTGTGCTCCTTGCTAAAAGTTTTAAATAGAACATAGTAACTCTAATAAAAACTTTATAACAGTAGCCAAAAGCTCAGTCAATGAAAAAAATATGCTGGAATCCTACGACTTAGTTCTCGGTTCATCTGCAATTCATGAATCAGATCCTTCTGTTTTGACAAATCTTCCTACTTTCCTTCAACCACCATCCAACCTCAATATTATCCCAGTCCACAAATGATCTCTTCATAATACAGTTAAACAATCACATGTCCTCTTCCCTGGCAACAGGCAAATTACATTGCAAGACATGTACCCTGCAACCACCTATTCCATACCCATAACTCAAAAAACCTTTCCATCAATGGGTTTGTTTACCATTATCCACCCTATATACCAATTCATCTGCATCTATTGCCCAAAGTTCTCAATTTCTCTTACCAACAAATGGAAAACGTAGTATGACTTGTAACTGTTTTGCAGTAGAGCCATTTGAGCACCTCTTAAACCATCACTCTATTTGAACTTAACAGATGGAAACTAGCTTACCGACATATCATAGACTCTAGATGTCACTGTGGCTTCAATCTTCAACAGTATCCTTTCTCTTCCCAGCTGATAAACTTATCAGTTTCGTAATTTTTTTCATTTAACATATTTCTGTTTTTTTATTATTAATTCCCTGTTTATTTATTTATTTTTAAACTTGACTTTCCTAATAACTATTGTTGTTAGTTTCTTTCAAGTTTTCTCTCTTTTTTGTAACTCTAACAATGGTAATGCATGGGCTTACTTTCTTATCATTTTCTGAATTCATATTACACTACAGAATATTATTTTTGCTTTGTTATAAATGTAGATATTGTTTAGGTAACAATGAAAGTAAAGAAATGCCGTGAGACAATATATACATGGAAAAGAAAGGGAAAATACACCCAACACTCACCAAAGTTGAAGGGAGGAGGGCAGCAGCTGCACAAAAAAACATACAAACAAAGAAAAAACAATATTTCGGGTGAAAATCCCTTTTCAAGTTAACGGAGAGGTGACCGGTCTTGTGCAAGACTTGAACTCGACACAGCCACACACCGGTCACCTCTCTGTTAACTTGAAAAAGGGATTTTCACCTGAAATATTGTTTTTTCTTTGTTTGTGTGTTGTTTTGTGTTGCTGCTGCCTTCCTCCCTTCAACTTTGGTGAGTGTTGGGTGTATTTTCCCTTTCTTTTCCATGTAGATATTGTTTGAATGATTTCCAGTGTGTAACTAAATTACAGATTTCCCAGTTAACTTATGGTATTGTAAAATGCATACTTGAGTTTCCTCTGGATTTACAGCTGCTAGAATATGATCACAGTGCCGGATCAAGGGAACAGGGGGTGAACTGAGACACTTTTCCCTGGGTAGCAATTTCAGGAGCAGCCCACCTGTTAGTTTCAGCCATTCATTTTTACATTGTTTAAATAAACAATTCAATTGTTTGACAAATTGCACCATAGAGAATTAAAAGCTTTAAAATAAATTTTTTGGTTATTTTGTTTATCATAAAATTTGTGTATTGCTTAAATAACAATAGTATATCGGTAACTGTTATTACCTGGAATGTTCATTAATTGATATTCTACTTTAATATTATTTCTGTTCTTTGAGCATGCTTTATTTGTTATTTTTCACTTTTTTTCCTTGTGCAGATGACCTTGCAAAAGCAGGAGGTGATGCTCCTCACAAGAAAATGTCACGTGATTCCGATGGTGGTAAGTGTTGTGTGCCCCATTACTCTGGTGCCTTAACTTCACTGTTACATTCTTATGAATTAAGTAGACAATGTCAAACAAATGCTTGGTTGTTAATTAGAGATCTAGAAGTCATTTCTAAGTGTTAGCAGGATAAGCATGCAAAGGGAGTCACTTTTAACTAATTAGAAAATTGTGTCTATATTCATGTCTGAAATATTAGGTTATTTGGTCCTTTCTTGCTCAAGTCGGTATATTTAAAAAAAATACTGTCCCTATTACAGTGCCTCATCTATCTAATGTAGATAAATTGTCAAGTCTGAACAGCCAAACAAAACTTATAGCCACATCGCCACAATTCCAGTTTATAATCTTTTTTCATATTTTGGTAGATTTTCTTTGAAAATAAGCTCATTATGTCCATCTGAAATTAACATCAGATCTATCAAGTGATGAATACTGTCAGACTGCAGCTTAAATGAAATTCATGCATGTCATGATGAGAAACATACATAAATGCGTTATTCTGGCTGGAATTAATGATCACAATAATCTGATATTGCTAAATTTACCCTGTCTGCTGCTATTTTCCCTTCACTGTAATAATTTTAATTTTTGATAAACATAAAAGTTGGAAAAATTCCTTAAGTCACTCACTTGTGGGGGAAAATAGGAATTGTTGAGAAACCAAAAATCTATCCTTCTAAACATGTGTATAGCTTGTTTCATAAATGCTTGTGTGGACTTCTAGAAGATGTAGGGTGCATAAAAAATAATGATCATTTATTAACTGTATTGGTTCACTAATGCCATTATTCATATATTAATTTACACACAGGATGAGAAATGAGACAGGAACATTTAAGGGAGTGAAATGCTAATACTGTCCCCAAGACTATGAACAATGAAATATGCTTAACAGTACCAGTGCAAAGAATCATGTACCTTTTTAAAAGCTACGGGTGTGTTATGGATCTTCCCAGTATCTAAAGCTAAGCATGGTACAAGGTGCTCATCTCTTTCAGTCCATCTGTTATCCACCATTCTTTTGATGTATCTGGTTATGTTAAATCTTGAAAGGACTTATGAACAATCTCACTGACATACAATCTCTTTGACAAACTTGTCATCTGCCACATTAAAATTAAATTTTCAGCTCTGTTTTGTTATATGATTAAAATTTCTGCATGAATTCATATGCGCATTTCTGACACACTCTGTAGATTTTTTATTTTTGAGCTAAACGTTTGAGATATGAAGTGTAGCACTTTACAGAAAGTATTTCTTAATGAGTCACTTTGTTAGAATTCAGGTACTTGAATCTTCTCTTTGCATCACTTATTAAAATGCGAGCTGAAGTTTGCTGACATGCAGAATAGTAGGTTACATCATTAGTATTTTTTCAGATGTCACAATAATTAAAGTATCATCTTATCAGCAATAATGGATCAGGAAGAAATGCTGTGAGTTGATATTAATATTCTATGTTTTGTTAGATGTTCCTATACTTGTCATCAGACATTAACAATCTATAGTAGCTAACCTATCCTGAAATGTTATGTTTTAATTACTTTGAAATCATCTGGAAAAAATATTTTTCATGGTGTTAGTTGCAGAGCAATATATGTGAAGCTTCTGCATTATAATGACAGTTTATGTTACATATTGTTCTGAAAGGTGCGGGTATCAAGTGGTATGAGAATGCACAAAAATTATTCTATTTTATGAAGTCATGGAATTTAAACAGAACACAAATTATACATAGTTACTCAAGAACTAATTACAACGTCTTTCCCTCAAATATGTAAAGTGCGCATTATTTACATAAGGAACAAATATAGTAGCTACTTGAAATTAATATTAAATCAGGCAGTTACTCACATTTTTAAAAGGTATCTAACAGCATTATCAGCTTCTGAATTCATTTATACCATATGTTTCACAGAAATTATGTGTTGTATGTGGTTTTAATAGTGCACTGTATGTGGCATGAGTTTGTGTGTGTTATGTGTCCAGAATGTGCACGTGTGACGACCCCTACTGCTACAGAAACAATGTTACCTTGGAAGCGTGATGATGAAGGAGAGTTGAGCACAGGGCCTGTCAAGCAGAGTGAGTTCCCTGCCTGGTGTTCCAATAAGGAATATCTTGCATACAATTCACCCTCTGCTACATTCCTAGGTAATTAACAATTTAATCCTGTTTGCTTGATGCGATATATAACTTAGGTATTTTCTTTCTTGGCAATAATATATTGTAGCAACTAACAAACATTAGATTTAACAATTTTAATTATGTTTTGTTTTGTGTTTGTAAACTCTTAAATAACTCTTGAGATATATTAGAAATTAAATTTGCTATACTTTACTTTTTTCACCAAGGTATTTGCTTGGAATATTGGCTTCCTTTTACATTTAGAAGCAAATAATTAATTATTCCCTCATACAAACACAAATAATTTATTTATACAGGTTTAACTGCAGTAGCCCTGAATAATAGCTGTAGCCCCTATTAAAAAAGGAATTAAATTTTGGAAATAAGCAGGAACTGAAATTAAAAAAGTAATCCTTACCTTGTAGATACATAAAGCTTATTACAGAGTTCAATATCTTGAAGTTTCTTAAAAATTAATTAATATTACTATGGAACTACTCCTGTGTTTCATTACTTGAAAGTATTTTACTTTAATTGGGAAACTTGAAAAACATCTTGTTGTCAACATGTAAGTAATTAAGCCATGTAACATCATAAAGAAGGATATTTACATGTGTTTAATTAGTTATTACACACACACTTGTGAAGACTACAATTTTGGACCTGGTCGCCACCAACAGAATGTTGGAAAATGTATTGAAATGTTTTTGGTTTTCAAATAAGAAGTCATAAGCTGCTGCAAGACAACAAACACTTTTAATCACCTTCAATGTTTACTGTGACCACCACCTTACAAAATAACCTTGAATTTTTATATTAGAACTTCATATTTCTGAGATGCAGGTTCCTGCGTTTCTTAACACTTCCACCAGCTTGATAATGAGTTTGACCACCAGCAGTTATTAATTATGTGAGATCACACAAAATGTTCCTTACAGTGAAGTGGCTGTCTTTTTCTGTTTGTGCCACCTACTTTCACTGTTCTGAACTATTTAATCAACCCGGCACCATGCCAAACCATTATCTCACTATATACCGCACTAATTAATTCATACATCGCATGTTTGTTGGAGCCGCACATCCCATGACTTGCCACCCAGCAACCCCGACTCCCATTCTTTGGTTGAAGTTGGTCACATGACTATATGGCATAGATATACTGCTTGTTTGCCCCTGTATACTTAGACCCCCACCCAAAAAACTGTGGCAAAGAATCCATTTATAAACTTTTATAAATGGAGAATTTGGCATAAAAAAAGAAACATACATAAATGAGGTACATGAGGAAAATCTCCACCTCCATCGAGTTACACTAACCAAATATAAACATACCTATAGTAGTGGTCACTAAAGTTACATATTTATAACACCCATTGCAAAGTATTCTAAACATGAAAATAAAACACAACTAGATCAAAATTCCCTAGACAATTGAATACCGCCAGTATAAAACAATTCGTTACTGTCATAACTAAAATTGCAGCCAACAGAGATTAATAGATCATTTTAAAAAGCAGGCTATAAATTCAACTGGTTGCCTGAAACTTCTTTTCTTACAATACCATTATCAAATTATCTCAGTGACTTTGTAAGCAAAGCTGTTCTCCAAGTGTGGGTTAAATTAAATTCCCACATATTCAAAACATTCTCCAAAACTATTAACCCAACATATTACCAAATCACATAAGAATTAGTACACCTTACAAAATTGCATGTGAGGGAATAAAATGTTCCAAACATGGATAATTTCCAACAAGATATAACAGAATTAGTTTGGAATGAGTTTATAGTTCATCCAACCTGCAAAAGAAAAAAGATGTACACCCTATTACATAAATAGTGCTTCACACGCCTTGTCTTATTTTGGTTATAATCACTTGTAGCACCATTCACTTTTCTTTTACCCACCAACCTCCTCTTCACTGATGCAGCAGGGTCGAGGGAAGGAAATGGATAAGTTAAATGTTGTTCTTGTTGTAGCAAGATAAATGGTTTCCCAGAAAGGAAAAATATGAAACCTTGAATGATACAGGATATAGGTTGCTGTTTCATGTGGACCCAATATGTTCAGAGTTCTGAAAGGCCACATCTCTACCACCCCAACACCACAGCATTATCATGTTGCATGTATGCTTGAAACTTAATAAATTTCTCCCTCAGAAAACAGATTTACTCCTTATATCTTCCTTCCTCTTTTATGTTTCCTTACATTCCTGCCCTCATCATGCAGGTCTAGACATGTGCTCTTCTTCATACGGCCCATTGTGTTCATTGTTTCTTCTTCAACAGTATCTTCTTCTTCAAGTTTCCTCATCGTGAACTCGAAATTTACCACTGTCATCAGCTGTTTCATTGTAGCTTCGCTCCGCTCGGTCAGTGGCCTCCAGTGTCACTGGCTGCTGCATGCTGTCAGTTGTGTTCGCTGTGTGTAACACCTTCAATGCTTCACTTGGGGTGTTACAGTCAGTGCACAATGTACCGTCAGTCTTGTTAGCATCGACTAATGACGCTCTGTTCATGCCCATTGATTTGTTTTCCTGATTAGTTTTGATATGCCTCATTGTTTCGATCTTCTCCCATGTTTTTGATCCACAAACAGATTGTGAGAGGTCATCTGTCCGCTTCTGAACATCTCGTTGCACATCCTATATCAAGGATTTGTTAACCTTTGCATCCTCCCTTACTTAAGCAAATTTCACATCCATAAAGTCCTTTAGATTCTCATTCTCCATTTTTATATTTTCCCTAAGACCTCCTGGTGGGTCTCTGTTTTTATACTTTCACTAAGTTTTTCTTCCAGACTGTTTAGATTTGCAGTAAGCTTTTTTTAAGATTAGATTTTCACTAAGCTTGTCTTCAAGATTTTGGGTCTTGGTTAAATTTTCACTAAGCTTATCTTTATTACTGTTTAGATTTGCATAAGCTTTTTTCTGAAATTGGATATAATTTCACTAAGCATGTTACCACGACTGTTTAAAATTTCACTAAGCTCTTTCTCAAGATTCTGTAGCTGAGCAGAGCAACCTGCGCACATGCAAAAGGCTAAACTATAGGTTTATATTTGCAGCAAGCTGCAAAGCTATCATGTCATATATCATGAGGAAAATGCACTTTAAGTATTAATTATGAGAGAAGAAACCTCATACAGTGTAGTTTCTTTTCTTATTGAATTTTCTACATATTATCGGAAAACTGCTATTATGTACAACAAACTTAATGGAAGTAGAAAAGTAATAATATTTTTGGTGCTGATTAGCTTTAGAAGTCTTCTTCCACTCGCTGTCGTTGGTTTTTCGTGCCGCCTCCACGTCACTCGTTCACCGTGCGTTGCGATGTGATGCCTGTCGTGTCTTCCGTGGAACGAGTAGATGTAGCTGTTGCCACTACAAGCACCACTGTTGTTTTCTAACTACCAGACTGGAAAATCTGTGAGCCCTCTTGGTTGCTGCTGAGCCATGCCAACCGTATGTTGAATGTCTTTCCTCTCAGTCACTTATGTTCTTATTCCAGCAGCTCTGCCGATACGATTCTTGTCAATTTGGTCTTTCTCACTGTTCTTTATTTTTCACAAATAACTAAAAGTTTTCACTCTCTCGATATTTTTCCACTTTATTAACAAACTCAGTTTCTTACAAAGATGAATTGAAATTGTTTCAACCCGAAATTTTCCTGGTCACTGTACGGGAGCCATGTAAGTAATAATGTCAACTGTAACATCATACAGAAAGTTTTTTATGTGTGTTTAACTAGTTATTATACACACACTTGTGAAGACTGCAAGTTCGGATCCAGTTGCCACCAACAGAATGTTGGAAAATGTTCTGAATGTTTTCAAATAAGAATTCATAAGCAGCTGCAAGGCAACAAACACTTTTAATCATCTTCAATGTTTACTATGAGCACCACCTTACAATATGCCTGAATTTTTATATGGGAACTTAGTATTTCTGAGATGCAGGTTCCTGCATATTTTGTTAACACTTCCACCAGCTTGATAATGAGTTGGAACACCAGCTGTTATTAAATACGAAATATCACACACACTGTTCTTAACAATAAAGTGGCTGTCTTTTTTTGTTTGCACCACCTACTTTCACTGTTCTGAACAATTTAATCAACCTGGCACAATGCTGAACCATTACCTCAATATATCCCGCACTAATTAATTCATACTTTGTGTTTTTGTCAGAGCCGTGCATCCCACGACTTGCCTCCCGTCAATCCCAACCGCTACTCCCCGACTCCCCCTCATTTGTCGAAGTTGGTCACATGACTATCCTGCTCAGACATACTGCCTGTTTGCCCCTGTATACTTACAAACATTCACATTTTTGATGAAATATTGATAGCAAAAACTATTAAAACAATAATAGAAGCTAGTATAATGGTTATCTCATAAGCTCATTTCATGACTCAGATGCACATGAGTTAAAAAACAAAAAACAAAAAAAAACCTTCTGCGTTCTCCACATTTCCCCCAAGGATGTTGCAGTCTTTAAAGAAAAGATGAGGTGATAGGACATAAAACATCATCACAAAGCTACAAATGATTGCAGACAGAAGTTTTTAATGGTCTGAGCAGAGCAGATCAGTTAATTAAGAAAGTTGTAGTATTAACCGAAACAGCACTTCTTTTTTTTTAATTTGACCCCTGCATTTGCTTTTCCTTGATAGCAGTTCAGAGCTGCTTTACAAGTTAAGTATAATATGACATCATGAGGGTTTCGCCCTTTAACAGGAAGTTTAAATGAATAAACTCACGGAATTCTACCCAAAAATAGATACTTTTGCTTTTCCTGGAGGACTCAGGAGGAAAAATGGTGGAGGGGGCCTTGGGCCTGGAGTAATTCCTTAACAATGGCTGTTGTTTTGATTCTTGTGTAAGGTGACCTTATGCGTAATCACAAATTTTTCAAAAAAAAAATCTGCTGATTAATCCAAAACCAGCAAGATTTTTCTCAAACATCTATATGTTCACTTTCTTAAGATCTGCTGTCAAAAGTTTCAGCACCAAACAGCATGAAACATTTCACTTTACCCAGTACTCTGTAAGACCTTTTTTTACGCTTTCTATTATAATGAGCGGTAAATTTATACTCATGAAAACACAGTTTTAGAAGCAAACTAATTTAATTTTATATAGTTCGTTGTGCCGCCGGTCAGCAGATGATGAAACCAAAGCTGTCCTAAGCAGCAATTATAAGAACAATTAATAAAGGTCATTAAGTTCATTAATAAGAAGAATTATGTCCATGACAAGTTTATTAATAAAGCACGTTAACACTTTTGAACGGTTTGGCCACCATTAAATTTCAAAGTAAAGGCTAATCAAAACTTCGTATCCAAAAGATTACAGAGTTCTTGAGACAAAAGGAAAATTATAATTCATATCTCCTTCTGGCTAAATCATCCACTATCACAACTTGATGACAGTTGTCATTTAAATACTGTTCAAACTTTACTGTTACAATCACAGTTCCTATCAATGACATGAAGGTCTTCTTAAACACAGTTATACTTACGAAACTACATCATACAGTAAGGATATAGGTCAATGCCTTCACTACGCGAGCCGCAATCTGCACTCTGTGACAATTCGCATACGACTGACTTAGAAAAAATGTATCTCTCCGCTCCAGAGACACTACTTCGTAGCCGGCGGAAGGTAACTGTAATGTTACACTCCCCAACTATCAAATATGATAATTGTTCGGGGTTTTTTTTTTTTTTTTAAAAAAAAAAAAACTTGAAGAATTACCATTAAAAAGAAAAAAACAGAAAATTTCACCTCGCAATTCTATGCTAAAGTACAAAGTTATAATCTCTAGGGTAGCCAACTGACTAAACTAAATTACATAGAACCACTGAGCATACATCTTGAAGAAAAAAGTACACAAACAAAATCAGAGAACACATAAAGAAATACAAGAAAGAACACATAAAATTGCCATAGTTTTGTAGTCACAGTTCTCAAACAGACTGTCAGCTTACAAGACAATATACCTTCTATTTCTAATATTTCATTCTTTTGTAAATTTTCCTGTTCTCTTGAAATATGCCTGTAAACTTTTTCATTTTCTATCTCAAAAATTTCATCTTGGACTTCTCCTCTGATTTCGGATTCTTCAACTTCCATTTCCTGGTCCATTCATTCTCAACTTCTAGGTTGTTCGCCTTCAATTCCTCACTTGCACTAGTTACCAAAATTTCCCAATAACTTGTCGGTTCTTTCTTAACGTCATTATTAAATATTGTATCAAGTAAATACATTTCAGGTTGATTCTTCTTCTTCCTTAAATTTGTTCCTTCTTCCTTTACTAATGCTATCTTCGCTGTGTTTGGCCTCTTTTCTGCCTCCACCGCTGGCGAAGAAGCCCCATCAGTGGCAGGCACTAGTTTAAATTTCTGGAGCTGCCTTCTGAAACCATTGCTACTTTCTGGTCTTTATTTTGTGGTTGGTAGTTGTGATTTTTGTACCGCCGATGTTGCTTTCCTTCACCTGCGTTTTCCTTTCTGCAGTCTGTCTTGCTAGTGTGAGTTTTCCTGTTATTCGCGAAAATCCCTATTCTCTTCTCTTTGGTAATTTTCCTGTCGAGATCCCCCTATTTTGAAAATGACTAGGATTATATTGCCCCTGGTGTCTTGTTCTGTACATTCTTTGTTCTTGTACATCTAATCTTCCCAACATATCTACAGCATCCTTTATGGAGCAGATCTTGTGGCTAGTAAGGATCAGCTCTGTCTGTTCGGGTAGCCTAGCTGCAATCATTCGGACATATTCTTCTTCACTGTGAGCCTGGTCTAGGTATCGACATGACGCATAGCACCGCATGAAGAAATCGGTTTGTGATCATCTTCGCGGGTCATAACGGTCACCGCATATTAATTCTGACTTTACTGCAATTTGACGTTCGGCCGACCAGTAAAGATTCAAAAATCCTCCTTGATCTGCGCGAAGTTTTTAAATTCTTCCTCCAATTGCTCTGCCCATAGTCAAGGTCCTGCTTTTAAGAGTTTTATCACCATACTTATTTTCTTCTCCTCATTAGCAGCCATGAAAGGTGGAAAATTTTCAAAAGTTTTAATAAACTTGACTGGATGAATGCCATTGCGGTCAGAAAATTCTTCCCAATCGATCTTTTTGTCACAGTGTTGAATAGGAACCACGGTATCCTTTCCTGTTTCTTGGTATTTGCCGAACTCTTCCTTCACTAAACCAGGCTCTTGTTTTAATACCTCTTGCTTTATAATTAGTGGCACCTGCGCCTTCATTCTCTCATCTACAAATACAGCAGTTGAGACTTTTAACTTCTCAACTTTCTGATCTTGTTGTTCCATCTCCGCCGTTATTTCCTTCATTCCTAACTTCACTTCCACATAGCCCTGTCGGGTACCTTCTTGCAAAGTCTGGAACTGTCCTTCTATCACCTTTATATGGTGGCAGTGACTATCACTTTTTTCTTGTAACTGCATATACTGTTCTTGCAAGGCATCTGTTTCCTGGCACAAACTATTGGTTTCCTTCTTTATCTCTTGTTTTAAATCGGAAAAATGTGTTGCTAAGTTCCCTGCTTGCATGGTACACAAAACATGATACTCTTCCATATCCTTACGTAATTCTGCTATTTGGGACTTGTGTTCACACAGGAACTTAGAATGTAACTCTTCCACATCCGACTATAGTTCAGCTTTTAAATCATCAAGCTTGGAATCAAAGGTTTGAGTACTTAACTTAAGGTCTGAATTTAAATGTTCAAATTTGTCGCGGAAGATTTCAGTACTTGACTTAAGATCCAAATTTAAGTTTCCAAACTTGAAATTTAGGATCTCAGAATTTGTATTTAAATTTTCAAACTTGAAATTTAGGATTTCAGTATTTACACTTACATGTTCAATATCTGACTTAAGGTCTGACTTTAATTTTTCAAATTTGGAATTAAGTGTCTCTTTTTTTTTTTTTTTTTTTTACTGCTTAATGTCTCCTATAACAACTAGGTCTTTAGAGACGGGAAAGGATGGGGGGCAAGGAATGGGAAGGAATTCGGCCATGGCCTTTCGATGGAAGCATCCCGGCATTCACCTGGAGTGATTTTGGGGAAACCATGGAAAATCCAAATCTGGATGCCTGGACGGGGATTCGAACCGCCGTCCTCCCGAATGCGAGGCCAGAATGCTAGCCGTTACACCACCACGCTCGGTTTAAGTGTCTCATTTAACACTCGGATCATCTACGCTATATCTGCATTAGCGCTTCCCTCTGTCCCCGGCATAATTATAATTTCACAAAACAAAGGATCACAAAATACCACAAATTCACTTCTCGTGAATCAGACAAACAAAACAACGCCAATAGAGGTGAAGCGCCAGCTGCCACAAGCTATCTACTCATGAAATTTCTACGACAAGGAAAAGAAGGTTGTATTTTAGGCACTACTGCAGGTGCAGTTAAGAAAATTACCTCCGTCAAGGGTGCCAACAAGGAAAGAATTCTTTTTTCAAGGTAGGAGAGAAAACCTTGTCCGATTTTTCTTCCCAGATATTTTACAAAAAAAGAAAAAATTCTCAGGAAAAGTTTGGAAAGGATTTAAGCCTTCAAAATAGCCAGATAAGCAGCACACTGCACGTCCTTAACTTTGACGACTCTGCACGACACTTCTTCTTTCTGCGAGCTATCTTCCTCCCGTAGCGGTTGTCCTCGTCTCAGCTACATGGTTCCACGTCAAATAATGTAGAGTATCTCCTTCATTGTTCTCTGACGAGCTGCGCTGCCTTCGTTGAGTAGAATCTCTTTCGAACCTTTGGGTATTGTCGACACCATTCTAATTGTCATTGTTGCAATATCACTAATTTTCCTTTTATCTTTTGTGCATTTTCCCAGGGTTTGAGAAAACTGTCTCTCCTCCTAGTACTAATTTTTACCACACAGTCCGTCATGCGTTGACATGTAAGCCCTTCTTAAACACAGTTACACTTACAAAACTGCATCATACAGTAAGGATATGGGTCAATGCCTTCACTACGGGAGCCACGATCTGCACTCTGCGACAATTCGCATACGACTGACTTAGAAAAAATGTATCTCTCCATTCCAGAGACACTTCTTCGTAGCTGGCGGAAGGTAACTGTAATGTTACAACTCTCTCTCAGAATGCAATCTATTGTTGTTCTTGGAATGTATGCTATATTCTCAACTGTTAATCTTGAGTCTGTGATCAGCAGCATATGTACACTATCCACTCCTCACTTACTAATTGTCTCCATTGTGCTTTCTGCACAGTGGTCACCTTCAGTACTGATTTTTCCCTTATTTAAAATTCAGATTCCCATTTTTTAACTGTGCTGTGTACAGGCATTCTCTATCTTAAAGCTGACATCATATCCTCATGAAGGTCCTTTGCTGGTTTTTCTTTCTTACACAAATATTTAATGGCAGCACAATTTTGTTTCTTTTTCATTTAATATTAAAACTATTTCAAATCTGCTTTAAATAAATGTAACAAAATACATTTTCAATTTCAGGGCATTATAGTTTAGAATAATATTTTACAAAAAGCTAACTGATTGTGTGAAGTTTTCACAAGATTCTACAATATCATGTTCCAGCCAGGTTACTAACTTATAAGACAATCCTCATAAATAAAATCCGATTTAAGTGATGGAATTCAGGTGTGTAACTGATATTCTCAAATGTAAAATTCAAGAAAAAAATAACACAATGACAATTGACTAATTCTGTATTACAACAACAGCATTAAAAACAATTTTTATTCAGAATAAAACATGTCTCATATTCACAAAATAGGTGGTAGTTTCATAATAGTGTGTTGTGCTCCTTAAACCAAGATTTTCAGACTTCTTGGTTAAATTCATATAAATTCCTAGGCCATCTGGAATAATTCCTAGACAAAATCCAATCAAACCTCTTGTGTGGGTCACATACATAAATGATATTTTATGATCTGGGTCTACAAAAGTCACCTACCAGACTTCCTCCACTCCTGGTATCAGTTATTAATTCAGTACTGGCTTTCACCCTTCAACCACCACCCCTGACACCCAGGCCATGCTTCCCAATTCTCCATTCACCAATCACGTGATGATGTGATCACATTTGACCCTGCCAAGTGTTTCATCTACTTGCTATAATAAGATTTAACATCGAAACATTGCGTTATATGTGTTCATCTTTTTGCATTAATTGTTCCCAGCCGCTGTCATCTATGGTAAATATTGTGTTTTATTTTTCAAACCCTCCTTAGTTTTATACATATGAATTACAAATTAGGTTAGGGAAATGAATCACTGCATACCTTAGATGACAGCAAGTGTGAACATGTGTAACACACACGAACACAAAGAACATTTAAATTTTTGGGTTTTAACCCTTTATCAACAAATAGAACATGAGGATAGTGGATGCTGTAGGTGTTCTGATATTAAATGTTGGAGCCCTCCTTCTCTTTAAATTTGTCTTTCATATCTATAATTTTGGCCAGATACAGTCTCACCGAAGGTTTGATCAGGTATCTGATCACATTATCCTAACTTCTTTCATACATCCCCCTCACCAGAACATTGAAACATTTCAATACCATGTTCCTGACCCATCCTACACAACTAAGTTTATTATTAAATTATATGCCAAGAAATTTAGAAGTTGTGCGATTTTGCTCCTATAGGTATTTATCTTTATTTAATGTTGATTAACTAACCCTCTGTAGAAGTTCAAAGTATCTCTCAATTTAATGCCATTACATAAAATTGTTTCAGCCTTAAACAACCTAACTATACCTAAAGCATGGTAATTCATTAAATTAATGAGCAGCCATGAAATTGTTCCAACTGCTTCTATGATTTTCTCATAGCATTTTTAACAGTCCTTCCTTTCTCTTTAAATGAATTTGTGTTTACTACAGTTAGGTTCCTCATACTATATAATAAATATCTATTTTATCTATTTCTTGTTTATATTATTCATTCTACATTGGTAACCAAAGTGTTCTACTGTTTAGAGTACTAAACTAGCTTCTAAATTTTCTTTCTCTTATAGTAATATGTTTATAAAGACTAACATTACTTTTGAAAACAGGTTATAAACTATGATTTATTTAGAAATCATTCAATACATATTTCAGGTGGTATTGAACAGCCGAAGGTGACATCTGTGATTGGTCTGTTTCGGCGAGAGAGTGCGAGCTCAGTAAAGCCGGAGTCTAGAGCAAGCTCTGAGTCATCACTCCGAGACTCTCCTCCACCTACCTCTGGAACTGTGCTTCTTATAGAAGAGCCTGTGTCACTTCCTGGACCTGGAAGACGCCCTCCCACTGCCAGGAGAGGCTCGATGCTGGAACTAGGTTCATCAGTTAACCCTATTCCAGAAGAAGAAAATGTTACATCACCCATGGAGCCTATGGGAAGTAACAAGTGGCTTACTGCACGTCCTCCTCCTCCTCGTCTTACTGTTCTTGCTACATCATCTTCTTCCTCTTCTTCATCCTCTTCACTTAACTCCTCTGTAGATGAGGATGAGAAGTCTGTTGTCACAAGGACACACAAATAGTTAAGGCTGAACTGCTCACGCGAAAGAGCAAACCTGACGAATATTCGATACAGGTACCTACGGAAATTTGAGAGGTTGTAAGCTCATATTGTACTGCATATGTTGTTGTTTCTGAAAATAGTAATGTGCTGTTACATGAACTTCTCAAGTTTGCTGAACTGAGAACAAATTGGTTTTTGAGTGATAAGTGTATATTTTTTTACATGGCACATTTTATTTAATGACACATTGTTGTTCTTGCAAAAAGAGAATTTATAATGCAAAATGAAGATAGGGTTCCCTTAAAACATTTCTGTTGCTTTGATCATCTTTCATTCAGTATAAAAGCTACTCAACAATGATAGCAACATATAAGGCTTATACTGTAGCATCAACTAATGCATACAAAATATTTTAAAGCTATGGAAAAAGATAAAGTGTGCACAAATGAGAAGTAAGTATGCTACAATTTTTCTATATGTATTGTTATAAAATACAGTAATCAAAACATCTTTTGTGTGTGTGTGTGTGTGTGCATCATTGGAACATTTTGGATATACAGTGACAATTTTGTTGGTGAGAAGCTCGGTTGGAAGCAAACTACCTATTTTGTTAAGCTTGGGTGCTTGTGATAAAGGTATATAAAAGATGGATTTAAAACTTTAAAAAAAATTCTTTAGTAACTGTATACAAATATTAATTTGAACAATATTTGGTGCCTATGAAGAGTTAGACAAATGGTTGTCATGTCAACGAATTTATTTTGTGATGAGAGACAATATAAATCACAGAACTCTTGTAAATACTTCCTCTGTGATGATACAAGGCTGGTTTATATTGACAAGATTTGTAATTCAACTTTGATAAGAGGCCAATATGATTCAGGTATATATTTTTGAAGTGATTGTGTTCGAACTGATGTGACGACCATATTGACTAAAAAGATTCGTGTTAATCTTAAATGAAATTTTTTTACTTAATGAGCTGCATTCTCAGTTCAAGGATAATTGTCATAAAATATGTTTGATAGAATATGGTGCTAAATACTATTTTATTGTTGAAACTTAGCTGAGAAGTTTATTTTCATAGAGCAGAACCTCATAATAATACTGGTAAACAATGATTTACTAATAAGCTAGTGAAAGTGTAATTTTGTTGCCTAAATAATGTTGGAAAAATAGAAAATTGTTTACTCTAATTAGTGATAAACATCGTTTATAATACAAACATACACAGAAAATTGCTTATATAATGTCTACTGTCATTAGCACATTTCACGTACTTTAAACATGTTAAACAGATAATTTGAAACAGAATTCCCATTATTCAAAACCATTTTCTTCTCCTCAAACTATATTGTTCTTATAAAACTATCATTTATTTTGTTTTATATTTATATAATAAACCTAATTTTGCACACTATATTATATTCTTATTATATATAGCACTGCAAATCATTTACTGGTCTCTTACTGTACCATCAAACATTACATTTAATTTTCATTATTCCACTCCATTTATTCCATTAGTCAGTATTTCATAAAGATTTCCATTGATATGTCTATGTCACTTTTCTTCAACTGTGCACAAATCTATACACTTACAGGTCTTTCAAGAATTGTTGGTTGAAGAAAATCCAACACACAACAAGAGCTATAAGAATTTACGTACATTTTATCATTCTATCAACTTTTGTCTATATATCAAAATGACCCTTACACTGTTGACTACTGCTGCCTTGTTGATCCAATCCATGTGGTTAATGGATAATTTCATATATTTGGCTTCTTGGTAATTAAAAATAATTACTTACAAGGCCAGTATTTTTCATATCTTAAAGGATTAGCCACTTTCTAATTGGTGATATTATGTGGGGTGTAGGCTTTTCTTTAATATTTTCTGGTGATATATATGAAGTCCAGTTTAAGATTTTAGTTTATGGTCACAAATTTATTCTATTACATCTCGTAGATAGAAAGACATCTAGACATCACAAAATTTATTTTTTCCCCATTTACCATGAATACTGTAAATCAGACATTTAGCTGAAAATGATTATAAACTGGAAAACATGGTCAGGAAAATAATGACATATGAATTTGAAAAAAGGTGTACAGGTGTTAATTATATTTCTAAGACTGTTGCATTCATATTTTTAATAAGTTGGTTTGGGGAAATAAGCATATTTCAGAACAAAAATTAGAGATGTGAACACTTCTTTGTATAAATTTTCCTCATGTTGAGTGATTAGGTATGGACAGAAGCTAGACTGACTGGCCATTCAGTTTTAATTTTTTCATATTGAAATTTGTTATATTAAAAATTATAACTCTTTATAAAAAAATCCATAGGATTGCCTCATTATACATAAACAATTATTTGAGTTTATGTTGTAAGCATACTGTTAGGACTAATAATTTTCTTAATTTTCCTACCACAGTAAGTAAAATCTTTGGAAAAGGCGGTTAATTACATTTTGTACATTTAGTGCTAGTGTCTAATGTGATGTAATTAATGACTAACTAGCTTCTTTAAATGTGTCATCTGCACACAATAGACTGCCTAATGTTTGTAATTGTTGCTAATGCTGAGCATCACATTCTGTTCAGGGCCAATAAAATTGGTCATTTCCTTTAAATTAAATGAAGGTCTTAACTGACTGCATGTAACACTAAAATTAAAACAAAGGAATTTTGACAAATGGCTTAAGCAGTATCAACTGCCTCTGGGGGCTTCTTACTTTGGTAATGAAACCATCTCACTAGTGCCTTGTTAGATTCCACTCCTTGGGAATGATAGTATTGCAGTGGTAGATGCACTACTTGCTTACATAATTTATGGAAAGTGTTGTCTGTATTTGATGCTAAAGGTTCATATGGTAATAGTGATAATTAAACTGCCATTAGGCAATGAAAACAAGGAAGGACAGGGAAAATAACCCGTCACTTATCGCAGATGAAGGCTGGAGGAGCCCTGATTGAAGCAGACATGAGCACACTTTACAATATTTAAGTAAAAAAACCTTAATCAAATAAGAGATGAAAGATATGGCAAGGAGAAAGATGTGTACACATCAAGACCTAAAATTAACAAACACATTTTACAATATTTTGGTGAAAAATCTTAATCATGTAAGAGGTGAGACTTATGGCAAGGGGAAATATATGTATTCATCCAGACAACTATATGGGAGACTTACCATGTGATAGGTCTGGATGTATACACAACTTCCCCTTGCCACATGTCTCAACTCTTACATGATTAAATTTTTTTTACTGAAGTATAGTGGTGTGTTTGTGCTTTTGTTTCATCCTTGCCCTCATGCCTTCATCTGCACTAGGTGACGTATTATTTTCCAAATTTTCCTTATTTTTAATTGAACATGTGTATTCACATTTGGATCAATTATGATGATATGAAATATTTGTTTTCTATATGTACATGGTACATTATGTAATACTAAAATTATCATTATGCAAATTTTCAGTGATGCTGTGAAAGTGTTCGTTTTATCTTGTTGATTTGTGTATCTGCCACAAATACGAATCCTAATTAAATATTTATTTTATATATATATATCATGTTGTGCATTATCATTATAAAATAAATACTGCAACAAACCTGATTAAGAAATAGAAACATTTAGGTCTGACATTTCAAACCCAGTTCTGAAATTCAAATGAATTAAAAACCAATTTTCCTCCTATACCTAGCTAAAAATCCTTCACAAACTTTGATTATCCCTTCATTTATAAATTATGAAACCTTAGTAGGAAAAGAGATGTTGCTGAATGTAAAACAGCATAAAATGTAACATGATAGAAAATCCAGTATAGCACAGAAGTAAGATCTGTTTAATCCTTAATTGAACTTTTGCAAGCACATGTGTGTGGTGTGATTAGTATATTAGGCATTGTAGCTTGAATATTTTTGACTTAAATAAGAGAGTAGAAACTTCCCAACAAATCTCTAACCCTAAGTTACTACTAGGTTTTAATAATAATTAGACATCTGAACTGGCTGATTTGTGTTTCTTTGAGCAGGTTTCTCATTAACTACATTGTTGTTCAAGTAAACTAGTGGTCTGTTCTCAATATTCTGTATTCAAGTTGAGTCATTCCTTGGCAGTTATTGATCTCACACTATCCCCTCTTTCAATAAAGATACCTTTCATTTCATTGATGATTCAGTGTCACAGCACTGTTTACAACAAATAAGCACTCTGTAGAAATATCTGTGCTTTCACAGTCTCCATTATTTAATCATCATTGTCCTCCAGGTCTATTTTTGCACAAAAGGCTCTCAATTTTCTTCTCTCTTCTCCTCTATCACCACCAAGATCCAGTCTTCACACCTTTTTACCACATGCTCTTGCACTCCTCTCATCTGTCTATCACTAGATCTTGCTCTTATACCTTTTATCTTGATTTTCAAGATAAATGTTAATTGTACTAGAAAAGTGTGGTCTAGGGGTATATAGGACAGATTGACTGGAGCAAGCAAATAGGTTAAGAGCAAGGAAGTGCACTCTCATCACTATTCTTGCTCATGAAGAGATATTAAAGAAGGTGGCAGGAAGAATGAGAGAAGAAAAACAAACAAAAACCAATGGATTTCCAGATGACGTCTTGATCTGGGTAAATTATGAATAAGTAGTCTATTAGCCATTTGATTTATAGGTAGTTTTTGTGGATGAAAATAGCATGAAATTTAATGTAAAAAAATTGAGTATATATTCAAAACCTGAAATGACAGGCTAGCAGGGAAATTATTATAGCAGGAATCCGGCTACAGAGGGTTAATATTTGGAATACCTGGAATAATTTAATTTCTGACTGTAAAGCATTAATCCTTGATGGTCTGTCACTTACTCAAGTCACTGCAATGTGCTCGGTTTCTCTCTGTACAACTGTGGCATGTCTGTAGTACAGATCAGTAGCCATTGCTGCCAGCATGATCAAACTGGTGAGCAAATTTATTTATTATACTGGATCCCATTTCTGTGATTTGATTTCATTGGTTGGGGACACAGCTGTGCAGCACTACAGATTTGGTAGCTCCTGTAGCTACAACTGGCATAGTAATATTGCTAGAAGTGGAGGGAAGGATGTCACTCGTCATTTGTAAGAGCACTGATTGTGTTATTTCAGAAGTGAGTGTTATCTGAGTTATCACATTTCAAGCAATGTGACACAATGTCTGATAGTTTTTTTGATCTTTAGGTGACTGTTGTTCATTGAATAAACAGTTGAGACCTGCCAGGAAACTGACATTGAAGTAATTGTAGTCTTTACAAAACACTAGAAAAGCCATCTCATTCCTTTAAAAAAAATTAAAAATTAGAGCAGTTGCTGTGTTTAAATCAGTGTATAAAAAATACTTTAAAAATTCCATTAGCTACTAGAAAGCAAGGAAAGGTTGATTTATTTTTTAATAATTACATTGGTTATTTTCGGGATACTGCAGGCTATAAATGCAATGTAAATTTCTGAATTTATGAGTTACTTGTGGTAGTCAAATCAGCGTTCTTCTGGTGTATACAGATATCAAATAATGAACACAATTTAAAAAAGGCCTATGCTCGATGGCAGATATGAACATACTACCCCAGATCAGTCGGTTACATAGGAGTGACCACGGGGACATACTAAATTCTTCAAATGCTGCCTACGTCTTAGCCACACTACAGTTATGTTTGACATGTTGTCTGATCTTAAAAAAAAAAAATAATATTAAAGCCTGCAAGGGACATTAAATGGCCACCATTTCAGCAAAGTAGCAGCATGCACCTTGCATGTTGTTTCAAGAAAATTTATTTTGCTTTTTAAACGTAGACAGGAATTTCAGAATTAGTCCTCTTTTACTGCATGCAGCGCTGTGTTAGTGTAAGCTGGAGGTGTCTTGTTCCATTCTGTTATTATTATTCGTTTTTTTACAAACAATACGCCTTCTCTTTCAAATCAACAATAGCTATCTTGAGTCAATATTTCTACCATTACTGAACTGTGTCATGAAAGAAACTCCAATATCTTCTAAATGACAAAATGTGTATGGCCTGCAGTACTTTACTCACAATGTGAGGAAACAGAGGATATTGATAGGTCTGACACAGCTTGGTATATCATACCTTGTAAGTCACCACAGGGAGATTACAGGCAAAACCAATTATATCTTTGGTAATATCAGTTCATCTCGAGATTTGGAAGTTCTAAAGTTTGCTTCATTGAGGACTAATGAAGTGAAATTCAATTCAAAGTGAAGTTAAAAAAAATGTGTGTTTGGTGTAAGGATGCTGAATATGTTAAAAAGTATTATAAATGGGTACAGTAAGGTAAAGTAGGTTCTGATTAATGCAGAAAACCTAGCATGTTGAGCGTTACAGGGGCGTCCAAGGGAGTACTGCCAAAACATCAGGCTTGGTGTCTCACCCTGTAAGGTATTCTTCTCACATTCAATAAAGTAATGCTTGAGCCAATTCAGCTAATGTATGCTCTTGTAATTAAAAATTTTAATTGGTCATGTACATATCTGTCTTTTCTGTAAATTTGATTATGGAGAAATTTTTTACTGTGAAAATATATTCTCTGCAAATAAACATGATTTTGCTCAATCCTACAACACTCTACGCTGGTAGGCCTACAATCAAGCAACTTGCTGCCACTGCTCTCTGCTCTCCTTCTGTTGTATTCTGGACACTGTACAATCTGTCTTGAAACAGGTGGCATTTAAGTCTTTGGAGAACGAATTATTTGCTCAGATATAAGAGCTTAGTGAAATTTTACCACATAATAAAGAAAATTCTGTTTTTGGAACCATAATGCTAATTGAACCCGGGGCCTCCTAAATCCCAGGACCTTACGTTTCCTTTCACCCACCGGGCTTGGAACACCCATCTGAGATAATTCTACATTTTTATGCTGTCCGTCAAAGACTGTGGATTACCTTGATACATGATCTTTAGAAATCAGTAATCTATTGGTCTGATGGATCAGTTTGACCCTATTTCAGCTAGTTCTGGTTTCGATATCTAGATCATTTCACTTTTCTCACCGAGTTATTTCTCTTTCTGGATACTCTTTCCAGCTTGTTCATGTTGACTGAATTGTTGCAGAGGAGGCACGCCATGCCTGCATATATAGGTGAGTGGTCAATTACTTTCTTCCATGTGTTTTAAGTGTTGTTTTTGATTTGGGTTGACTTGATGAGTGTTAAATGTAGAGCGTTGTTTTGTTTGTATATATGAAGATGAAAGAAAAGAGACATTTAAGGCCTGAGCTGGTCCTTTTAGGCCTACTCTTGGGAGTGGTGTCAAGTTGATGTGCTCATCTAATGGCTAAATCCCCACCAACAGTGTCATATGCGCTATGTTGAGGTGTACCATTTAAACCAAGTGTTTGGTACACCAAGTCGTGTTTAGCTACTCTGCTCCTTCCCCCCCCCCCCCCCCCACCTTTCTTTTCTTGCTAACCAGCGCCCATTTTGTACTTTAATGGTCTACTTTAATATAACCGCATTTTAGTGCTTCTACTTTTTCTATTTCGAATATATCTAGTGTCAAAGCTTTGTTCGTAATAATATTATGCTTAAAACACATATTAGGTTAATGTATTATAATAAAGATTTTGGATTTTGCCTAAAGCTAATTAGCTGTTAGCATCCCATGTATTGTAATTTGGTTCCTAAAAAATGTTCTTTGTATCGTACCTGTCCCAGTTTTGGTATATGTTACATTTTTGAGATTAACTTCATTCCTGTTTGCTTCATTAGGTTTGTTAATATTTTGTTTATATTTAGTGTAAACTCCTCTTCATACATTTATTCAGTGGCCTGTCTATTTGGCTGAGGTATGCAGGTCATTCTTATCATGATTTTTAAGTAGTTTTCTGTAGTCATCTTGATGAGTGCTGGAATGGTACCCAATACCAACTACACACAAAAAAAAGCTTATTTAACATAATGAACATACCACAACACTATTCACTGGCAGACAGCTTCGATTAAGTTTCCCTGGCAACGATCATAACTGAATGTGGGTTCATAAGACTCAGCCATATTTTTGACTTCCAACCCAATAATGCAACACAATTTTTATGCATCTTCTAACTTACCAGATGAGTGATTGATCATTATCAGCCAGATCAATAACTTACTGATGTAGTCTCTTAAAGTCATGAGTTACTCTCCCAGTTAACTCCGACAACCCTGTGTATGTCCTTGTCCTATTGGTTTGTCTGGTGGTCTTACTTTTGGTCTGTGGTGATCTTTTGGGCTCTATTTTGAAATTGTTTTGGTCCATCTTTTGTCTTTTCTCCAATATGGCAGGCCCATTGCCACTTCAAGGATGCTGTCTTTGCTAAGATGTCTGTGACCTTTGTAACTGACTGATAGTAACAATAAAAATGAACTTATTGATTCTTTGGTCTTGAGTTTTTTTTGGTATCTATACAAATATTATAAACGGGAAAGTAAATCTGTCTCTCTGTCTGTTTGTTACGTTTTTTGGGCTAAACGGCTAATCCGATCATGATGAAATTTGACAAGGAGATGCTACTTGGCATTAGGATGGATATAGTATACTTTTTTTTATCTATAAATGACACATGTTGTCATATAATTTTGAAAAATTACTGAACAGCAATAGACGTGTAAGATGTGTAAGACTCTGTAGTACCTTCCCATGTAGTGGTATGGTAGCTCAGTGGTTAATCCTTACTGATGTTTGGAGCGTGGTTTCTGATTCAAATCCCAATGGAAGCTAAGATTTTAAGAATTGTTTTTTATGAGCCATGCTTGAACGGTCGGTTGTTTGGATTCCATGTTAAAATGGAGGTACCACAAATTTACATGTCAAAACGTAGGTAGTCTAGCAATGCTGTAGGTTTACATTTTTTTACATTACATTCATCCGTCTGAGGTTGATACTCTTGCAGTCAGTGTGTGTGTGATCTGTACTAATAATATCATAAATGCTAAAGTAAGTCTCTGTCTGTTTGTTATGTTTTGATAACTAAATGGCTATACCGATAATAATGGAATTTGAAAATGAAATAATTTATAACTATAGGCAGGACACTTTCTTCAGTATGAATCATAGTTTTAGTCACAAAATTTGAGAACTTATCGAATGGTGATATAGAGACGGTTGCTTTTGTTAGTCTGTAATGTTACATCTGTTGCTCAAGCTGTGATTCTCGCACAGTCTGTTGTTGTATGAAATGTTAGTAATTTTTGTTTACAGACAAAATGTATTATTTAGTCCAAAAATCAATTTGCTCTGCACTATACTATTACTTTGTGTCTGCCTAAAAGTTTCTGGCACCAGTTTATTTTGTCTTCTTTTTTGACATGCCTAAACAGGTGTAAACCTGCATGAGCAGCCAAAGTTATTAGGACCCAAGAATCCGATGCTCATGCTGAAGAAAGAAGGAAATACCATGCATGGTTAAACACCTCCTCCCCCCCCCCCCTATCCGTGCACCAGAGTTTGTTTTTCTGTTTTTAAATGTGTTGGAAATTGATTCTCTTGATGAGACAGGATTGATGGTAGAATGATATAGTGATTGCTTTCCTGCCATATTATACTGATTCAGTGTTGTTTTGGACAAATCTTATGTTACTAATAGCTTTCTATATTCAATTCTGGCAATGAAATTCTATGTCAAAGGCATACAAAGTCGTGGGTATCAGATAGTATTATATAAATAAGGTGGTCCATGGGACTGCAGTCTTCATTAATTATGTTAAATAAAAAAATTCAGTATGGTGACCATTGTACTGTTACATGAATTGTGACTGTGAAAGAATGTATAATGAATTAAAATTAGCCATGTGATAGGTGCAATCGGTAGTATGCCAAAGGTATGCAGGACATGTGGCCAGTCAATTAACAATGTATGACTTTTACGGGATGAGGGACCACCCAAGCAGGACACCTACTAGCTCTCAGAGGTGAAGAATCGGCAGGAAACAGTTTTGAATGGGAGACATGGTGTGTGGCGGGCAGTAAATACATCTTATTGTAACGCCCGGTGGCGACGGTATTTCTCAGAAATCTTGGAAAGTTACTCTGACATCTTGTGGTGGAGAGGGAGAACAACGAATAGTGTGTGCACAAATACTGAGTGAATGTGGGGAGAGTGCTAGCAAATAAGAGAAGTCTGTGGTTGTAAAAAATGTTGAACAGTTTTGGATCTCATGTGGCCAATCGCATGGCGAGACGATTTGCGAGATCTACTGGTTGGAGAGAGACTTGGTAATAGTGGCTGCTGAGACTAGACTTTTATTTGTGGCCTGTAGCTGCCATAAACTTCGACTTGGTTGCTGCTCGTGGGTTGTATCACCTATTACTGCTGCCGCGGAGGCAACACGTACTCATCTCAGTGAACACGTGGCTCAAGTTGCTAGAACATCGCGACGACAAGGCACTTCATTGCAGAGCCAGGTCACACGTCTGTAGGCAGCTATCATCCTACAACGCATCACTTTGCTATCTTCAGTGCACGGTAAACAATTAACTTGAGTCACAGTTGACAACAACCCAATTCAGTTGAGCTCAAGCTTTTGTGGAAGATGGAACTTCAAGGAAACAGTGTCGTGTTTACAAACTAAAGTGAGAGCGGAAACAAGTGGTCAGAGAGGAAGTGTATAAATTTCTCATATGGGTCAAACTCTGTTATCGTGTAGTAACCAGTGCCAACTGGGAACAATCCTCAATAATAAATAAATGAGCATGTGATTGTGCATGTATGGAAAAAAATGTACAATTAACAATATTTGGATTGTAGATAGCATCTGCACTCACAAGCGAGAGCAGATGGCTGAGGGAAGTGGTGGAATGAATCTTCAACTTTCTATATGAAAATGAACAAGACATGGCAGAGCCAGTAAAGAATAAAATAGAAGAATAAGTGACCAAGAGTGAGGTAGCAGAAACGTGTAACCTCAGGAAGAAACATTGAGCAATAGAGAAAAAACAAACACACAAAATAAGCAAAGAAGAACTAATTCTACTGGAGATTGTTCGAAACAAAAATAAAGATCAGGGACACAAACAGAAGAATATGCTCCAAACAGATTCAACACCCGAGCTGTAAGGAAAGGACAAGGAATACAGAGAGAAGAAAGATGACACCTCTCCTGGAAAACTAGGGAAGCAAGTAAAGTCAACAATAATATGTTCACACAATGCAACAGACTGTATAAAGCCCACCCAGAGGGCCCATTCATAGTGACCATAGAACCAATGGGCGGGGAAAATATGCAACACCCAATACAGCTAGGGAAGGTATTCTACTATAATGTTCTTGGACTGAAACGAATAAACCAACAAGCCAAGAATAGAATTGCCATGGAATTTAGAGAAGCAGAATTAGCCAACTAATTCATAGCTAACCGTTTCTTATTACAGTCGATGGGATTGAAGGCGTTCATACTGGTTAGTAGAGAGGAGTGTAAAAGAGTCATCAAATCATTATCACTGCACTTATTGGAGGAAGAGATAAAATTAAATGCTCAATCAGAGGCACCAATCATCAACGTAAGGCACTTCACCAAGAACACACAACTGGATGGAAAGACAGTGAAAACACTTAAACCCATTCAGATAACTTTTGAAAGTCAATATCTGCCAGAATACATCGAAATATATTTCCTCAGATTCAAGGTGGCAACATATATATATCCAGTAACACAGTATTATAAATGCCAGAGATTTGGTCACTTCGCAAAACAACAGCAAAGGAAAGGAAAGGAAAGATGTACAATATGTGGTGAAGAGTATAAAACATCAGAATGTCAAAAGGAAACCCCCAAATGTGTTAACTGCAGCGGCGAGTATCCTGCCAATGACAGGCTATGCCCAGTGAGAAAACAACAGGAGGAGCCTGGTACTGTGGACTGACACCAAAGGACAAAAAAGGTGGTGAGACATGTTTCACAGGAGACCCAAATCGAGGAAGTACCTAACATTGAAAGCAATGAAGAGATGATCATCATTATTGTCAAAACGATAATGAAAGTTCTAGCCCAACATATGAATGGCAAATTGTTACCAACTATACTCCAAAAAGTACAAGATATTGCCTCTAGAAGCATAATACAACAAATCAAACAGATAGGCCCAACTACGCAGAACTCGAAGAACTCCAGAGCAACAACCAAAAATGGTTAGGAGAAGACAAACAAAAATTCTACAGTGGAACGCTAGAAGCCTGTACCATAAATGGAACGGCCTTCAAAGAGTACTGAAGGGACACAAAGCGAATGTGGTACTCATCATAGAATCTTGGCTAAGCCAAGCACATACGAATAAACGGAGGTTATACAACATCTACAGGTAGGTGGTGTGGTGATCATGATCCGAAATGGCCTGAACAGCTCCATCAGAAATATGGTGATATCAACAGCAGACATAGAATTCCTAGCAATAGACACCACACAAAGAGTCACCACCAACACGATTTCTGTAATGTACAAGCCACCAAAGGTCAACAATACTTAAGAGCAATGGTCAGAAATTACTCAACTAGCTCCCACCACGAAGTATCCGGGGAGGAAACTTTAATGCCCATCACCCACTGTGGCATGACATACGAACAGACCAGCAAGGGGAAGAAATTGTAGTCGCAATTACATAATCCACATTTACCATGCTCAATAACGAATCTGGAACTAGAATAGGAACACCTTCCAAAAGAAGATTGTCGTCATACATATCTATAATATCTGCAAACTTAAGACACAAAACAACTTAGGAAATACTAAAGGTTACTTTAGGCAGCGATCACTTCATTACAAAAATGAACATAGATGCACTGAGTATGCTCAACCACCAACCACTTAGAACCATATGGAATTGCAAAAGAGCCAAATGGGAGCAATATCAAGTGCTACTGGAATGATGAGGATCCTCATATACAGCAACGATACAATAACTTTGTGGAAATAATTACATCTGCAGCCAAAAAATACAGGGTGAGTTAAAAGTCCTTGGACACCTTCATAAGTTGGAAGAGTGAAGGGAAAACTAAAAAGTGATGATGGGAACAGAGGTTTGATGTAGGGGCCGCAACTTTTGGAGTGATTGTCATTCATGGCCGCCATCTTGAAATCTGCCATTTTGGATTCAAGTAATTTTTTTTAAATGGGAAGGGGGGTGTATGACACAGCAAATAACAGTCGCTTGAGCTCAGGAATTTATATACCCATCGCCAAAAGTTAGATGAATATGGTACTTTGGTAGAAAGGAAACCATGGTGGACAGTGGAATGTACCAAAGCCATATCTAGACAACACTTAGCCACCAAAACATGTAGACTGTATCCAACAGTAGATTATTTTGCTACTCTCAGGAAGGCAATAGTGGAAACCTGGTCCATCACAAGAAGGGTCAAACGAAGTGGATGGGAAGAGTTCTACGACAAGATCAAATAACCTCAAGAGATGTGGAAAAAGTAAGATGATTTAAAGGAAACAAAATTAACTCCAACTGGATCACCAGTAACAAGGAAGTAGCGAAACAATTCTTGGCCCTGGGTAGAAGATTTTTTTTAATAGGTAGAAAACAAAAAGGTAGGATAGAAACTGTAGTACAAAACAATTGGAAGCAAAAATGGGATTACCACAGCATAGTGTACTGGGACCATGGCTATCCATTATTCTAGTGAATAATTGTGTTGATGGTTAACTATCACAAATTAGATTGTTGGCAGATGTTATATCAAAATGGCACAGCACTGTAAACAGCTGCAGGGTGATCTGGGCAGGATATTTAGTTCGGCTGGTAAACATGGGATGAAGGTAAATGCAAAGAAGACTCAGCTTGTTATATACACAGATAAAAAACTAAAGGTTGATTATGATTATAAGGTCATGAATGAATTGCTTGTTTAAGACTTGAAATGTAAATATCTTGGCACTACATTTGATAGCAAACTTAACTGGGCAGGACACGTTGGACAGGTAGTAGGAAAAGTTTTCAAAATTCTGCACTTGTTAGAGAGAGGTATGAACAGGATTATGAGGGAAGTAAAGGAATTGGATTACAAAACTTGGGTCAGACCATTTCTTGAATATGGTAGTGTAGTACTGGACCCACATTTTGGGTGTCAAATACAAGAGTTGGGGAGGGTGCAATAAAGGGCTGCTAGATTTGTTTTTGGAAATTACTGCAGAACGCAATCAGTGACAGATATGATAAAAGAGCTGGAATGGGATTCGTTGGAAGACAGGAAGAGAGTGAAGAGAGTCATGGGAGTGTACAAGGTGTATATTGGTGATGAGTAAGCCCTGGATTCTTAGGTTCGAACCTATTTTTTTTCCCATCTAATATTCTCAAAATTTTAATTTTCTTTTCCATCTTTTGTATAAACAAATAATATTCGTAAATTTAATAGGACCTAAAAGTACCTAATTTTTATGTTATGACCTAAAATGACCTAATTCGGTTTTCAGAATCTAAAATGTCCTGATGTTTTGATGTACTGATCCAGTCCGACTGTAATTTTGTTACTTAAATAAAACAAATGACCTAGCGGATTAGCTCAGTGGTACGGGCCGTGGGCGGGAAATTTGGACTTGGGAGACGCCCTGAATTCGAACCCCGCCATCAGCTGTTCTGAAATGGTATTCCATGGTTTTCCTTTTCACCTCCAGGCAAAAGCCAGAACAGTACCTTATTGACACGTATGGCTGCTTCCTTACCCCCTTCCTTCTCAAAAATTTCGTTTCCTTCTTCTACATCGATCAAATTTAATGTAACACTGGGCGATCCGGCCAGTCACCATCTCTGGCTGTATCTATTACTACGTGAATCCTTAGGTCCAAGACACTGCAAATGTTTTCTGAGAAATTAACAGTTGTATACCGTCATCATTCAGTGGTAACATGGAAATTAAAATATTGTGTAGACCTATATATTTTTAGTTCGTTCATTAAAAGCCATCATCCCTAAACAGAAATATTCAAGAAGTAGTATCCTGCAAGGGTGGATTGGAATAGATAAGAACTGTTCTTCAGATGGGAAAATTATATATTGCCAAGCATGTGTAAAACCAGTAAGTTTAATTTGTTCTATATCTGTATATCTTTTATAATTTTTAAAAAAATAAATTAGATTTGATTTGTTTTCATTTCTAAAGTAACATAAAGTGGTAGAGTCCACACATCAGGATGAAATTTTACAATATTAACTGGGTATTATTCGGGGTGTTATGCTCAGGTGGACTACTTTTATTTTTATTTTTGCCTGCAGATAAACTATACTACAGCATCAAAATTCGGCAACTCACTTGGCAAATGCTACCAGGAGAAATGCTTCCAAACAGAAGAAGAGTTTCATCACAAGTTCAAAGCAGGATACAGAAGATTCGTTTAACCTGTGTCTATGTGAAGCTCTCACTGCCGCTAATATACCAGTTGCAACCCTCCAGAATGCAGTACTGAAAACCTTTTTGGAAGAATCTTGTAACAGAAAAATACCAGATGAATCCACTTTAAGAATTACTTGCATCAGCTGTATGAGAAAACCACTGAAGAAATACAGGTGGACATTGCTGACTACTTCATCTGGTTATGTGTAGATGACTTGATAGATAGCCAGAGTTGTTGTGGGCAAGTTCGCATGTGAGGAACATAGTATACCCCATGTCATTATGTGCAGAGAACTTCCAAAGACAAACCACTCTACTGTGGCAATTGCTGTAAGGGATGCGTTAAAGGTGTTGTGGCTAGATCCAGAACACAAGAATAAGTTGCGGTTGTTGGTGAAAGACAATGTAGCTATATGATAAAAGCAGGAGATTGTTTGAAGGCATTCCATCCCTGAATGGCGCATGTTGCCTGCCCAGCTCATGGGCTCCACCGGGTAGCTGAAAAAATTCGGGACAGCACCCTGTACTTAACGAGATAATTTCTTCAGTGAAGAAAATAATCCTGAAAGTGCCAAGTTGAGTAGTTACTTTCAGGGAAAAGCTTCCATTAATAACCCTCCCTTCCGAGCCAGTAGTGACACGATGGTGGACCTGGTTGTCAGCCTCAATATATTATGCAGAAAACTATGAGAGCATCATGGAGGTTATCGATGCATTAGGTGAAAGTGAAGCTATTGTTATAGTAAATGCAAAGAATGCATTGCACTCAATACCAGTTGTACAGGAGTTGACATATATAAAGGCAAATTTTTACAAACTAGAAATTTCAATCAAGAAGTTGGAAGGAGGCACTCTACCGTTGCCAGAAGCACTTCAAATCATCCAAGAAGTGAGGGCCAAAGTGTCTCCTGGGCCAGTTGGGTTGTCTGTAGCTAAGAAGCTGGAGGCTGTTTTATCGCGCAGTCCAGATATCAAGAGGATGGAACAAATAGGCTGTGTTCTCTCTTGACTAAATGAACAAGAAATACTGGCTTGGAATCCTACGGAAATCGCTGATATGAAGTTCACACCTCTTACCTAATGTGACATGCATCACAGTTTTTCTGCATTCAAGAGAATTTTAACGGAAGACAGAAGAAGGTTTACTCCTGAAATCAGTCAAAATATTTTGTTGTTCAGTGTCATATTGGAAGTTTTAAATGATTAGTTTACAATCCACAATAAAGACAAAATGTTTTGAGTATAATAGTGGTCTATGTTGCATGTTTTAATGTGAACGAGCAATGTCATATTAGAAGTTTGTAAGGAGTACTTGACAATAAAGTCACAATGTTTTTAATACTATGGCAGTATATATTGCATGTTTCAATTTTTTTCCCCCTTTAAAATGTGTAAATTCCTAAATCAGAATTTTAAAAACCTATAAAAGCCTAAAATGCAAATTGAATAGACCTAAATCTGTTTTTTTTTAGATCCTGAAAATCCAGGGCTTAGTGATGAGGTATGGAAAGATATTGGTAATCCATGGAAGGGAAAAGATGACAATGACTACAAGCTGGCACTCGATTTCAGGCACATGGAAGATTCTCTTTTTTAGGTAAGGGTGTCTGGGATTGGTATAAGTTAACAAGAGAAATGATGAATAATTTACCAGAAATGCTGAAACAATTTGTTGTTGAAATTTTTGGAGGGAAAATGTAGGTGGGTGCAGGAAACATGTACATATAAACCTATTAGCAGAAGTGTCAAAGAAGAAGGTGCAAAATATAGGTGTGTAGGGAAATTGCCACTGGAGCATTCGCTCCATTGCAATTAAAATTAAATATATCAAAAATATGTAGAATGGGGCATGGACAGTGTTATAAAGCAAGACACTGAGCCTAAGATACCAGATCACAGCAAGTTCGAAATGTCTGAGCTACAATGTGCATTAAAAAAAGGAAGATACGGCCCCTGGAATAGATGGCATAACATACTCCATGACAGAAAAACTTTCACCAAGAGTGAAACGGAAGTTACTGGAACTATACAATGATATGCTGGCAACAAGGGTCATGGGAGTGTACAGCGCATATACTGGTGATGAGGCATGGAAAGATATTGCAATAGGTATGAAAAGTAGTGCATGGAAGGTAAAAGATGACCATGACCACAAGCTGGCACTTGATTTCAGGCACAAGGGTGTGGGAAGATTCTCTTTTTTAGGTAAGGGTGTCAGGGATTGGAATGAGTTACCAAGAGAAATGATGAATAATTTACCGAAAACTTTGAAGGAATTTAAAGATAAAATTTGTAGAGGGCAAATGTAGGTGGGTGCAGGATAGGGGGAAGATGGGTGTGTAAGGATATTGCCACCGGAGCCTGTGCTCCATTGCAATTAAATTAAATTAAAACATATGTGCCCGAACAGTGGAAGAATGTCCTCATTATACCAGTCCTAAAGACAAACAAGGACAAAACTGAAAGTGAGTCGTACAGACCATCTCACTATATCCTGCCTCGCAAAGATCATGAGTATAATCATCAAGAATTCAGTGGTTCATCGAGCATCACAAGAAACTTGACAATGGAATTCCGGAAAGGGTATGACACATTAGACAACATATCAACACTAGTCACAGACATAATGCTAAGTTACGTTAGTGGAAATTATCTACTCGCTTCCTTCCTTGACATCATGAACGCATATAACAATGTTCAGATTAACATACTCCAAGATGCCTTGAACAACATCTATCTGCCAAGAGAAATCACTAAGTGGTGCACTACATACTTGGAGCGTAGAGTAAATATACTATATGTATATCAGGGACTAACCCAAGCAGATCCATCTAGTCCCACATTATTCAACATACATATTACAACCAGTTGCGAAGCCTAACAACATATATACAATATGCGGATGACCCACTCAAACAAAGAAAAGGCTAGAACCATACCTGAAGAACAAGTGAAAGAGACACGAAACATCTCGAAGAACAGAGGGATGGACCTATCCATCCAGAAAATCAAAGAAGGAATCTTCATGCAAAGACAGTTCATAAACGTTGATTTTAAAATCTGCATAGACGGAATGCATATGGGAGAACTTGTAGTTAGGGAAATAAAGTTCTTAGGCACAAAGCTATTCTGAAGAAGCCATATAGAAGAGACAAGTGGTGATAAAAAGATTATACATCTACAAAATGTTGGCCACACCAAACAAAGGCACGGACTCCCGACAGCTCCACAGGATATATTACACCTTAATAAGAAGCAGAATTGAATTTGGTGGATTCCTATATGAAAATGCATCCACTATACTTAAAAAAACATGGGTACCATACAATCCGCCACGTTGAGAATAGAAGGCGGCCTTCTAAGAACAACACCAGTGATGGCAATGGAAGCAGAAATAGCAAAACCACCCGATTTCTAAGAAGGAAGAAATTGGACCTAAAATTCTGGTTAAAAGTAAGAACAAACACATCATCCACTGGGGAGAAAAGTGTGCGCGTTAATGCACGAATACACAACGAAAACCTGAAAATCACACAAGAGTCCAAATACTGGGAAATAACAACCCAATGTAACTTAGCAACCACAGAGATCAGCGACGTGTATAGAGAACGAGAACCGTGGCCAAGGATGTAACCGGACCAACATGTACATATAAACCTATTAGCAGAAGTGTCAAAGAAGGAGAAAAATATTGAGACCATAAAGCAGCTCTTTCTGCAAACTTTAAACACAAGGTTGGTAGGATGGAGACAAATATATACAGACGGATCAGGAGAGAGCGAGGAATCCAGCACAGCAGCATGCATCGACATGGTGCAAGAAGTGCATGAGGCATATAGACTACCAATCCCAATGTCCATATTCTGAGCCGAGATTGTAGCAACACTAAAAGCAATCGAGTACATAAAGGAAGTGGGTATAGTAAAGGTAGTTCTTGACGCTAGAAGCGCCCTGCAGGCCATAAAAGGAATCCCCACAGGCACATGCAAATAGTACATAGCGTTTGAGGCTGCCAGGCAAATAATCAAGGCAACAACGGAGGGAAGAAACATCAAGCTACAATGGATCCAGGGGCACTTTGGTGGAAGAGGGCAACTAATTGCTCCAGTTATAGAGGAGATATCGATTACAACCACACAATCACAAACATAGGAGTGAAACAAAAGATGGATAGGGGAAGAACCGAAAAAAAAACCTCTGATGTAGAGCCATAGCAGGGAAACCGGCCCACATACTATGGTATGCCCCTCTAAAAATAAACAGAAGTGAGAGAAGAGCAATAAGCAGTCTGAGAACAGTGCAGGCACTACTACGAGATAGAATGTGCACAATGAAGATCGTGGACAAGTCGAAGTGCAACAATGCGATGACGTGGAAGACATATATCACTTTCTACTGAAAGTGAGATGCAAAAAATACAGCAACCAAAGGAGAGATATAATAGAAGGCGAACTCAGGGTTAAGGACGTAACAGACCTGATACAAACCCTATCCATATCAACGCTAAGAGCAATAAAAGCAATACACAAATATGTAACAAAAGACTAAAAATATAACATAAAAACCTAGGGTATACACTATACAATACATGATGGTAAAGCCATAAAAAAATAGAAAAATCCAGTTTGTATAGCCCCATATGCCTGAATGTGCTTCACTGCATACATTGCGAAAATCCACTGAGTTCATCCATTGTGAATTGCTAAGATCTTCGTTTGTAATTAACTTCAATTAACAGTTCATAAATTTACTTCGAATTTCGTAATAATACGAACTATATGAACGTTTACTTTAAAATCCTCTCAGGTGTACAGCTGGATGCAGTGGCGTAGCTAGGTCAACAGGGGCCCCGGTGCAAAAAATTTATATTGGACCCCCAGGCCAGATGGGTGACCTTTTTTTTTTCCTTGCTTTGTGTTGCTGGTAAGAGCCCCCTGAGCTGAGTATGGGGCCCTTGAGTTGTGCTTGGGGTCCCCCCTAAACAGTGGGAGGGCCCTTAGTGACGGGCTTCCTGTGTCTCAGGGGACCTTTAGACGACTGTAGAGCTAAAAAAAAAGAAAGGTCGCCAGTTTGCCATGAAGGCTCGTGGGCCTCCGAACTGTGCTTGGGGGCCCCCTGAGTGTAGGGGCCCCGGTGCACTGCACCGCCTAGCCCCATACTAGCTACGCCCCTGGCTGGATGGTGTTTGTACAACACCATCCAGCTGGATACCCGAGAGGATTTTATTGCATCAAAACGCCGGGAAAGTCTCTACTCGCACAACATTTACTTTGGTTATACGTTTTATTGTAATTATTTTAAGAGATTAAAACAGATACTAAGGAAAACAAGTTATCAATGTTATTGAGTTTCTTATACCTAATTATTTTACCAACAATTTCAATAATTTCGTAGAAAACTTGAAAGTCGCTACGTAACTACGTGTTTTTGGTACTGTGCCTAATTTTTGATACAGCGACAACGTTACTTGTGGGGAGTCGGGAGAACTTTGGGATGACACATCCCACAGTTTATAATAATAATTCATAAAATTTCGGTGGAGCGCACACTCCCGTGGCAATCTCCCTACACATCCCATCTTTCCCCTTTCCTCTTCCCAACTACTATTGGAGTCTGCTAATTTTTACTTTAAATTCTTTCAGTGTTTTTGGTGAATTATTCATCATTTCTCTTGGTAATTTACTCCAGTGCTTAAAACCCTTTCCTACGAAAGAAAAATTTCCCACACCCTTATGCCTAAAATCAAGTGCCAACTTGTGGTCATGATCCTCTTTACCCTTCCAAGTGCCTCTCTTAATTTTCCCACCAATATCTTTCCATTCTTCATCACCAATATATGCCTTGTACACTCCCATGACTCTCTTCACCCTCCTTCTATTCTTCAATGAATCCCACTCCAACTCCTCCTAATACGAGGGTGGTTTGAAAAGTTCTCGGAATGTATTAGAATTAAGTATCTTACCTCGGTGGAACTGCTTTTATTTTTCAACATAGTCTTCCTGTAGACTAATGCATTTGGTCCAGCGATGTTCCAATGCATTGATCCCATCTTGAAAATGAGATTCCTCCAGGCTTGCAAAATACCTCTCCAATTCGGCTGTCAGTTCTTCCCTTATAGAAAATCTCCATCCACCGAGGAAATTTTTCAGCTTGGGGAATAGATGAAAGTCTGATGGTGCCAAATCAGGTGAATAAGGTGGATGTGGCAACAATTCGTACCTCAGTTCATGAAGTTTTGACATGGCAATAACACTTTTGTGCGGCGGAGCGTTGTCCTGATGAAAGATGACGTTTTCCTTGCCAAACCAGGCCTTGTTTCGCGTATCTTTTCCTGTAATTGGTCTAGGAGGTTTGCATAGTATTGCCCCGTGATTGTTTGGCCAGTAGGAAGATAATCTATCAGCAGAATGCCTTTTGCATCCCAGAAAACTGAGGCCATGACCTTTCCGGCCGAACGCACTGCCTTTGCTTTCTTTGGTGGTGGTGATTCAGCATGTTTCCACTGCTTTAACTGCTGTTTTGTCTCTGGGGTATAGTAGTGGACCCAAGTTTCATCTTTAGTCACAAACCGGAGCAAAAAATCTCGTTGGTTGCGCTGAAAACGGACCAGACTTTGTTCGGACGTTTCCAACCTGGTGCGTTTATCGTCCAGTGTCAAGAGCCGCGGCACCCATCTTGCGGATAATTTTTTCATACCCAATTCCTCTGTTAAAATATAATATACCCGTTCAGAAGACATCCCTGCCGCTTCAGCAATCTCCCGCACTTTCAGTCGACGATCCTCCATGACCATTTTATGCACTTTTGCAATAAATTCTGGGGTCGTAGCACTTTTTGGCCGTCCACTACGTGGATCATAATCCAAGCTCCCCCGACCAAATTTAAACTCGCTGGTCCACTTGGCAACAGTTGAAAATGAAGGAGCAGAGTCCCCTAGTGTGTTCTGAAAATCGGCATGAATTTCCTTTGCTTTCATACCTTTCTTTACAAAGTATTTAATCACTGCTCGAATCTCAGTTTTTTCCATTGTCACAAATCACTACGCGGGAACAACAACAAAGAGTCGTCACTACCACACTCGTGCAGCTAGAGCACTGACGCGCCACGTGTTCACTCACAAAGGATGTGTGATTATTGCGCGGGAGCCTCGTTGCTCTAGCACTGACATCTAGCGGTGATTCCGAGAACTTTTCAAACCACCCTCGTATTTACCGATTGTGTTTTGCGGTAATTTTAAAAGATAAATCTGGCAGCCCTTCTCTGCACGTTCTGTATTTGATACTCAAAATATGGGTCCCATATTACACCACCATATTGCAGCTGTGGTGTGACCAAAAATTTTGTGCCCCCAATCCTTTACTATCCTAGTGCATCCCCTCCTTGCTCTTTCCAATGGGTGAGGGACGTGTAACGTGCGCCAGTGATACTGTTATGCACATTACTCACTTGGCTACAATAGACGTATTGAGCCAATTCTGATTGAATTGTAGTCAGAATACGGCATGGCTGAAAAGAAAAAAAAAAAAAAAAAATATTCAACCTAACCACAAACTTCGTTGATACAGCTCCTTGAAAATTAGCATTTTTTTTTAACTTTGATGTTTCATGTATATTCTGATTTATATATTACGAACGAATTTTCGATGTGATAACAGAGGTGTCATACTATTTCATGATTGCAATTAAAGACATCTCCTTGTGAACCTACCGACAGTACGACAATAAAACATTGAGGTTAGGTATAGCTTTATATTTCCTGCTCCTGAACTATTATTATAAATCTTTTGATAAAATTTCCGTACAACATGATACGTGATGTCTCTAATATGGCGCCCATGAAAGCAGCTGAAATTATTAATAAAGTTTCAGTTGTCATTCTGTTCCAGGCTGCGTTCAACCAATCCACAAACTGCGCTTATAATGCCGCTAGAAAATCAAAGCTTCTATCAGTCGCACATTAATACAATCACTATATTATATGTTAGTGGCATCAAGAATGGTGATAAAACTTGACCCACAATTCAGATCGCGATACCAAATGAACCTGAATATGGTGCTCGTAAAAGGGAAGTAAATTAAATACTGAATACTGTGGAACTGCATTCAGACACGTAAACTATAGCGTCAGCACCATGAAATTATTAAAGTAACGTAATTTAAAAATGTATACTATATAATGCTTGTAACTTAGGCTGTACAACGGAAATTCCTGGATTCATTATAACTCTTAACACAACTTATGTTAATACTGTGGGTCAAGTTTACATCGTGATATAGTGATTGTGTTATTGCGCGTGCAGTTGCAGCTCATACTGAAGGTGAATAATGAAATTGTAATAATTTATGCTAAGCTAATTGGGAATCCTTTTATTGAAAACGTTGCTACTGTTCGAAATGTAGTTCTGTTGCATTTAGGGTTGCCACCCATACTTTATAATAAAGTATTGTACGTTATTTCTGGTAATTGTACTCTATACTTTATGAAAACAATAAAGTACGTAAAAACACTTTATTTCGCATGATTTGATTTCTTTGGGATTTAAAAAAGTTTGGTCGTAAGCGTTTTGGGCAAAATGGTACGTTATCTATTGGTGCTGAATCGATAGGTGCCAGCGCCACTTGAACGCTCATTTTTTATAATTTTTAAATGCAAGCCGACTTCAGATGTCAACATTATCAATGTCACTGTCGTGTCGAAACTTTTTATTTGTTTGTTTGGTTTATGTAAAGCGGTTTGAGAGCAATAAGAATACGATTTATCTGTTTTATAGAGATACGTATGTTATAGTAAATTATGGACAAGGACAACTTCAGTAAACAAAGTACTCCATATACAGTAGTGCTCTAAGGCCGGAGTGAGCCCATTCTTAAATCGTACTCTAATGTGAATAATATGCTAATGAGGCTACGCGGCACTTCTTAAAATGAGTTACGGGTCATAAATCGTACTCTAATGTGAATAATATGCTAATGAGGCTACGCGGCACTTCTTAACCTAAGTTACAGGTCATAAATTGTATGCTAATGTGAATAATATGCTAATGAGGCTACGCGGCACTTCTTAAGCTGAGTTACGGGTCATAAATCGTACTCTAATGTCAATAATATGCTAATGAGGCTACGCGGCACTTCTTAACCTAAGTTACGGGTCATAAATCGTCTAAATGGCTTTATTATTTATTTTCTCAAACCGCCCTACGCGGCCAGGGTACAAAAACTCAATAACATGGTCTTAGAATATTAATTACTTGGTATTTCAATTGATTACGCTCGAAATGCAGTATAATATTCGCTTCTGGGGACCTTGGTTCAATATTTTTATAACAGGTAACGCAATTTATAATTTTAAAATAGCGTTATTACATGTCAAGTAATAAGGATTTTTTCTGGCCGTTACAGAGGTATTTATCCGAAAAAGATCGGATAAGTACTTTCCGAGATATGAATTTTAGTATTAGCGTATGTTTTTTAAACTCTGTTTCGTTCTCAGGACGAATGTGGGCTTCTAAGGGGTAGCCGCCCGATACAGCGCACCTGAGTCATAAATATTATCCGCCGCGCGGCACCTATTCACCGCCCGCGTGCGGCCCGCGACCATCATAAATATCGGCCGACCCTCCGCCGCGCCACCCCTCCCGGCCTGAATTTTAAGTAGCCGGCTCGCTACCGCAGACCGCGCGGCCCGCCGCGCCGACACTCATAAATATTCACTTATCCGCGCGCCAGGCCTCATAAATATCTCCTTATCCGACCCTCCGCGGCACCCCTCCCGGCCTGCGTTTTAAATGAGTCGACCGGTGAATGTATCACCTGGCCTCCTCGGAAGGTATGTGTGTGTGTGCTAAAAGCTAAAACATTTTTTCAACTTTCACGGTATTTTACGATTGTGCGGGAGGAATATAATTTACCCCGAGAAATGTGGCCTTAAATCCCTCGGGAGATTAATGTCGCCAGACACCACAGGCAAAGCGCAGTCTTCCCACGCCAAGCGCTTCCCACGCGGAGATTAATGCCGCAACGCACTGCGTTCTCACGCCAAGCGCTTCTCACGCTAGCAAAGGCCGTGCCACGCAGGTGTGCGCTCAAGTCGCCGTGCACGTGTGCTGCAGCCCCTCCCGGCGTCAGTTTGCAGCCATGTCTCGTCTAGTGATGTTGTTCTCCTCTGTCTACCAACTCAACGCTGGTGACACGAAACGTTTGACGATAGGGTTATCGTCCAAACACGAGTTTGAACCGGTTGTTGTTCTGGAAAAAGTGGGGCACAATAAAATTGTTTTAACATACTACGAATGGAACGTCCTGATCCAGGAATTGGACGTAGTGTCCGAGTTATTCAACGCCGGCACCGACAGCATCTCGCTTGGTGAGCACACCGTCTCCTGCCGAACGATTGCCGGGGTGAAGACTGTTTGTTTCCACCTTAATGACGATCCTGCCAGCGGTGTCTTCTTCGGCCAGTCTACTTGGAGGAACTTCGTCGACGCGCAGCCGGCAGTGACCAACGCCTTGACCGTCAAGCAGAAGTGGGGCTACTTGGTGGCGCGATATTATACAGAATTTGTGGACATTCTAGCTAATAAAGTGCTACGAGACTTCAATATGGCTACAGTGCAAAAACTGATTGACATGCACATTAATAATGTTCGAGCTCAAGTGACACCCAGTTCATCATTGGATTATGCGCAATTAAGACTTGAACTCATTGCGAATAAAAATTTGTTAGTATCTGATGATGTAAATAATATTGTAATTAAGAATTATGAACCTGGATATGATGTTTGTGGACCTTATTAACTAAAGTGTTTAAATAAATAACACATTATATTTTATTTCTTATTTTTATTTCACCCACCATTGGGCAATTAAAAATACATTTTCAACAGCGCATATAGCGTTACAAAATAAATGTCCTTTACAAAGTTTTATCAAATTATTTTTCTTGAGTTCATGTAGAGGCGGGCATCCTAAATCTTCTATATTGTAGCAGACTTTGGGGGTTTGAACCATGAGTCCTCACGAATGCAGACCAGAGTTCAGATATAGTAACTAACAAGTGTAGTAATTTATCTGTAGTTAATTCCACACTTATTTAAATTAGCCATATTTTCAAACACAAAGTATAAATTTTTTAGCCGGTCGTAGTTTTGAACAGTAACAAAATCTTTCATACTTTTTACACACTTCCAAGTGGATGAGGTCACATATAAAACATCCTAGGCCCATAAATGCTTTAGGAACAGGCGTTACATCAGTTAGATTAAAATAAAGTCGGTCGTTTCACATGCAGTACTGGAATCCAAGAGTCAATTTTTGACTAGTTTTATAATTGCCGCTTTCGAAACAATTATTTAGAATGTCAACAGTGAATTCGCAATAATTTTACCTCGTCTGTAGTACGTAGGTGTAATCACCAAACGCACCCTCCAAGATAATAGGTAAAATCATAGTCACTTCCGTCGCTTTTTAATTCTTCAGAAATGAAGCAACATTTTTTTTTTTTTTTTTCCTGTGATCTTTCTATGAACGTATCGGTTCTTGGGACACCTGGAACACCGAATGATAGACCCGAGCGTTACAGCATCAATGTCGAGGTGACTTCGCTTCCGAGATCACGAGCCAGGAACCATTTCTTATAAACTGAGGGCTCGGTGTTTAAGCCGACTGATCAGAGATCGAAAGGCCTCCAGTACGAACCCCATTTTTTTTCATTTTTTATTATTGTTCTCCTATATTACACAAAAAGTGCTCAACAAACTTACAATCTATACACTTCACAAACAGACAAGGAGGACGAATATGCAAGTCTATACATAGACACAGATGTGACGTTACTTGGAGATCTGTTAGAAAAAAAATTAGGAGTGTATTTATTGGAAGGTAAACGAGAGGACTGGCCTAGCATTCATGAAGACGGGGCTGCTATCGTCATGTATTATGCCTTCAACCCACATGCATACAAAACCCTAATCAGTATGCCCACATGGGGATTCATACCGATATCCCCCTGAACGAGAGACCACCACTCTCAGCGAAATGATTGGTGGTAAAATTACAAGTGCATGATTTAAAAGTGACCTCTTCACAGCACCAGTTAATCGTTTCAGCAATTTTAATAGATGTATGATGAAAATTGAAATCAACGCTTCAAGAAATACATCATATACCCGTCGCGTTTGTCAAAATAGTCTTCAGTTATAATGACAACCTGTAGGCCTAGTGTTGCTAAGTTCGCTTAATGCAAGTTTAAACTAGACAAGATTGATGAATTGTGGGGCAGGTGGTCTTTCACAAACGGTATTTAACAGGCTTAGACCCACCACCACCATTTCCCACGCAGCACGTGTCGTTGACAGATTGATGGATTGTGGTGCAGGTGTTTCCAAATAAAACAGGCTTACCACCACCTCGCCCACAGCTCGTGTCCTTCCACGGACAGGACTGAACACGTTTACCCCCACCACCACGGACTAGACCCGTTTACCACCCCCAACCGGCCTGCTAGCGTCAGTGTTTAGACATGGCCCGTCAGGTATTGTTGTTCTCTTCGGTGTATCAGCTCAACGCTGGTGATTCAAAGCGTTTGACGATAGGTTTATCGTCCAAGCACGATTTTGAACCAGTAGTGGTGCTAGAAAAAGTGGGGCACAGTACCAAAGTCGTATTAACGTATGAAGAATGGAAAGTGCTGACTGAAGTATTGGATGTAGTGTCCGATTTGTTCAACACAGACAGCTCCCACACAGACGTTCCGATTGGTGATCACTCCCTCTCCTTCCGAATGGTGGCTGGGATAAAAACAGTATGTGTTTATCGCAATTCTTATCCTGCCAACTGTGTGTTCTTCAGAGAATCGACATGGCAAAACCTTCTTGACGTGCAGCCTGCAGTGACTGGAGCCTTGACCATCAAGAAGACGTGGTGCCCCCAAGTTGCAAGATATTACAAGGAGTTTGTGAACATTTTAGCCAATAAAGTGCTGCGTAACTATCGGATGGCTAAGGTCCAAAAACTGATAAGTGTGCATATTAATAATGTTTATGTGAGTCAAGTGACATACAGCCCCATTTCATCATTGGACTACACACTGCTTAGACATGAAATTATTGCATATAAAAATTTACTAGTATTGGATGATGTTAATAACATAGTAAATAAGAATTATGATCCTGGATATGACGTTTGTGGTACTACATGCATGTGAAAATTATAAATAAATAAAAAAAAACACATTGTACATGATTCACTTTGTTTTATTTTTACCCACCATCCATTAAAAAGTCCTTTATCAAGTTATTTTTCATGAGTCCTTCATCACTTACTGGTCTTAAGACCCATCGTAATAGACACCAACACACGATAAGACATAAACTTTTGTCGGGTATAAGTACTAAGTATGTGCCACTTTCCACGAATTTTATTAAAAAGTGTGAAAATGTGTAAAATAGATAAAAAAAAATAATGAAAACTGACCAGTGAGAGAAATAGAACAAAGTATCGAGCATTACAGGGAGCAAGAGAGAGGCATAATTTCGTGAAAAATATACAGTTTCAGTAAGAAGCATGAAAATCCTGTAAATTCCCTTAAATTTCACGAAAAACGGTAAAAAATGATTAAAATACGTAAAATATTGCCAAAATTATGTAATTTCTTTCCAAAACAAGATGTCGTTGGTTGACTTGACAGTTACACCTGCGTGCACCACAGAGTGCAGTGTCCAACTACATGATGTGTTTTCATTACTACAACTGGCTACAGAAAAGTGTCATATATGTACAAAAAGGTATGTTTCGGCTGTAGCGACAATTCCCAGAGAAACCATGCTGTACACACTACAAGGCATAGACACATAGAGCATCATAGTACACCAAGATACATAAAAATATTAAAACACACACCAAATGTACAACGAAGATACTGAATGCAAGTCACATATCGTTACATGCACGAAGGACCGACAATACCGTTAAAAACCACCAAGATTTCTGAGAGGCATTTCGTTTTTTTTTTTTTCTACGCCCATTAAATTTCAAGTACAGAATCAGAACATAACATACTTCTGAATCCGCTCGGAGCTCATATCGTATATTATCTGCACACTTTTTTAACATGATTCTAATGTATCACTTTTCAATTTTTTGAAGAGTGCACCGTGAAGAGTGCACCGGGCATCCTTCGAAGAGATATTTCCAAAATCAATGATCAGGATGAATCCTGCAACACGCGCAGAAACCTCTCCGCAAATAACCTTACACACGCACACAGCAACGTAACATCAACACACATAGACCAAATCACGTCCTCAACAGAGTTAAAAAAAGGTTTCATCAAATATAGAAAAATCTTAAGACAGAATATTTTTACCCACCTTCCATTAAAAAAAAGTCCTTAGGTTAGGTTAGGTAGGTGAACTGTGCGTTGTTATATTGCATTAGACCACGGAAATAATTTGGGGTAGGGCTATAGTCACGTGCACTAGTTATCACAGTGTTGTTCTGATGACATCGTTGAGACTTGGAATTCCTAAGGTTCTTCACCATACCGAAGTGGCTTGGGCCCTTAAAAAACACGATCCCTTGGGCCAAGTGTTTTAAAATCGCATTTATTCATTCATACTGAAAATAGGCTTATAATAAAAAGTGGTGTACCAATTCTATCGTGTTAGGAAATCTATGTGGTGCATATTTTCCACACATACCACCTTTTCATCATGATAGTGTGCGCATGGGATTGAAACAACAAATATGAGCATCATAGCACTGAATGTATACCATCCAAGGTGCTAACAGAACGTATCAGGCACATTAACACACAAGACATAGCAAAAACCGCTATCATCAGTAAATTTACAAACCTACATAAATTTAACTAAACTCCGGTGAATATAGGATGTGTGACATTTTGGGGTAAGTTAGGTTAGTACACTATATCTTAACAATAACTCAGTTTTCTGTAGCTTGGCACATTGAGTATGACTAACTTAAATCTCGATCGGAGTGTTACAGTAATGCACACGATTTACTCAATATCGCTTGTGAAACTATACTTCATCTAATGAAGGTAGGATAAGTTAGTGTAAGCTAGCAGTAATTGAGGTTATTGCAGGTGTATCATGCTAGGCAAGCCCAGCATGTTACGGAGGCGCGTGTGAAACTACAACTTTATGTAATGAGTGTGGGATACACTAGAGTTTAACCCCAGTTTCAGGTTAATCAACCATCACACCCTAGAAGTAATTGAGGTTATTGTAGGTAAGATGCGTTAAGCATACCCAACTTGTTACATTGTGTTAGGTCAGTTTTACGTGCTCGCGCCCAAGCCACTTCGGTATGGTGAAGAACCTTAGGAATTCCAAGTCTCAACGATGTCATTAGAACAACACTGTGATAACTAGTGCACGTGACTATAGCCCTACCCCAAATTATTTCCGTGGTCTAATGCAATATAACAACGCACAGTTCACCTACCTAACCTAACCTAAGGACTTTTTAATGGAAGGTGGGTAAAAATATTCTGTCTTAAGATTTTTCTATATTTGATGAAACCTTTTTTTAACTCTGTTGAGGACGCGATTTGGTCTATGTGTGTTGATGTTACGTTGCTGTGTGCGTGTGTAAGGTTATTTGCGGAGAGGTTTCTGCGCGTGTTGCAGGATTCATCCTGATCATTGATTTTGGAAATATCTCTTCGAAGGATGCCCGGTGCACTCTTCAAAAAATTGAAAAGTGATACATTAGAATCATGTTAAAAAAGTGTGCAGATAATATACGATATGAGCTCCGAGCGGATTCAGAAGTATGTTATGTTCTGATTCTGTACTTGAAATTTAATGGGCGTAGAAAAAAAAAACGAAATGCCTCTCAGAAATCTTGGTGGTTTTTAACGGTATTGTCGGTCCTTCGTGCATGTAACGATATGTGACTTGCATTCAGTATCTTCGTTGTACATTTGGTGTGTGTTTTAATATTTTTATGTATCTTGGTGTACTATGATGCTCTATGTGTCTATGCCTTGTAGTGTGTACAGCATGGTTTCTCTGGGAATTGTCGCTACAGCCGAAACATACCTTTTTTGTACATATATGACACTTTTCTGTAGCCAGTTGTAGTAATGAAAACACATCATGTAGTTGGACACTGCACTCTGTGGTGCACGCAGGTGTAACTGTCAAGTCAACCAACGACATCTTGTTTTGGAAAGAAATTACATAATTTTGGCAATATTTTACGTATTTTAATCATTTTTTACCGTTTTTCGTGAAATTTAAGGGAATTTACAGGATTTTCATGCTTCTTACTGAAACTGTATATTTTTCACGAAATTATGCCTCTCTCTTGCTCCCTGTAATGCTCGATACTTTGTTCTATTTCTCTCACTGGTCAGTTTTCATTATTTTTTTTTTTATCTATTTTACACATTTTCACACTTTTTAATAAAATTCGTGGGAAGTGGCACATACTTAGTACTTATACCCGACAAAAGTTTATGTCTTATCGTGTGTTGGTGTCTATTACGATTGGGTCTTAAGACCAGTAAGTGATGAAGGACTCATGAAAAATAACTTGATAAAGGACTTTTTAATGGATGGTGGGTAAAAAATAAAACAAAGTGAATCATGTACAATGTGTTTTTTTTATTTATTTATAATTTTCACATGCATGTAGTACCACAAACGTCATATCCAGGATCATAATTCTTATTTACTATGTTATTAACATCATCCAATACTAGTAAATTTTTATATGCAATAATTTCATGTCTAAGCAGTGTGTAGTCCAATGATGAAATGGGGCTGTATGTCACTTGACTCACATAAACATTATTAATATGCACACTTATCAGTTTTTTGACCTTAGCCATCCGATAGTTACGCAGCACTTTATTGGCTAAAATGTTCACAAACTCCTTGTAATATCTTGCAACTTGGGGGCACCACGTCTTCTTGATGGTCAAGGCTCCAGTCACTGCAGGCTGCACGTCAAGAAGGTTTTGCCATGTCGATTCTCTGAAGAACACACAGTTGGCAGGATAAGAATTGCGATAAACACATACTGTTTTTATCCCAGCCACCATTCGGAAGGAGAGGGAGTGATCACCAATCGGAACGTCTGTGTGGGAGCTGTCTGTGTTGAACAAATCGGACACCACATCCAATACTTCAGTCAGCACTTTCCATTCTTCATACGTTAATACGACTTTGGTACTGTGCCCCACTTTTTCTAGTACCACTACTGGTTCAAAATCGTGCTTGGACGATAAACCTATCGTCAAACGCTTTGAATCACCAGCGTTGAGAACCGAAGAGAACAACAATACCTGACGGGCCATGTCTAAACACTGACGCTAGCAGGCCGGTTGGGGGTGGTAAACGGGTCTAGTCCGTGGTGGTGGGGGGTAAACGTGTTCAGTCCTGTCCGTGGAAGGACACGAGCTGTGGGCGAGGTGGTGGAGGTGGGCGTAAGCCTGTTTTATTTGGAAACACCTGCACCACAATCCATTAATCTGTCAACGACACGTGCTGCGTGGGAAATGGTGGTGGTGGGTCTAAGCCTGTTAAATACCGTTTGTGAAAGACCACCTGCCCCACAATTCATCAATCTTGTCTAGTTTAAACTTGCATTAAGCGAACTTAGCAACACTAGGCCTACAGGTTGTCATTATAACTGAAGACTATTTTGACAAACGCGACGGGTATATGATGTATTTCTTGAAGCGTTGATTTCAATTTTCATCATACATCTATTAAAATTGCTGAAACGATTAACTGGTGCTGTGAAGAGGTCACTTTTAAATCATGCACTTGTAATTTTACCACCAATCATTTCGCTGAGAGTGGTGGTCTCTCGTTCAGGGGGATATCGGTATGAATCCCCATGTGGGCATACTGATTAGGGTTTTGTATGCATGTGGGTTGAAGGCATAATACATGACGATAGCAGCCCCGTCTTCATGAATGCTAGGCCAGTCCTCTCGTTTACCTTCCAATAAATACACTCCTAATTTTTTTTCTAACAGATCTCCAAGTAACGTCACATCTGTGTCTATGTATAGAATTGCATATTCGTCCTCCTTGTCTGTTTGTGAAGTGTATAGATTGTAAGTTTGTTGAGCAATTTTTGTGTAATATAGGAGAACAATAATAAAAAATGAAAAAAAAAAATGGGGTTCGTACTGGAGGCCTTTCGATCTCTGATCAGTCGGCTTAAACACCGAGCCCTCAGTTTATAAGAAATGGTTCCTGGCTCGTGATCTCGGAAGCGAAGTCACCTCGACATTGATGCTGTAACGCTCGGGTCTATCATTCGGTGTTCCAGGTGTCCCAAGAACCGATACGTTCATAGAAAGATCACAGGAAAAAAAAAAAAAAAATGTTGCTTCATTTCTGAAGAATTAAAAAGCGACGGAAGTGACTATGATTTTACCTATTATGTTGGAGGGTGCGTTTGGTGATTACACCTACGTACTACAGACGAGGTAAAATTATTGCGAATTCACTGTTGACATTCTAAATAATTGTTTCGAAAGCGGCAATTATAAAACTAGTCAAAAAATTGACTCTTGGATTCCAGTACTGCATGTGAAACGACCGACTTTATTTTAATCTAACTGATGTAACGCCTGTTCCTAAAGCATTTATGGGCCTAGGATGTTTTATATGTGACCTCATCCACTTGGAAGTGTGTAAAAAGTATGAAAGATTTTGTTACTGTTCAAAGCTACGACCGGCTAAAAAATTTATACTTTGTGTTTGAAAATATGGCTAATTTAAATAAGTGTGGAATTAACTACAGATAAATTACTACACTTGTTAGTTACTATATCTGAACTCTGGTCTGCATTCGTGAGGACTCATGGTTCAAACCCCCAAAGTCTGCTACAATATAGAAGATTTAGGATGCCCGCCTCTACATGAACTCAAGAAAAATAATTTGATAAAACTTTGTAAAGGACATTTATTTTGTAACGCTATATGCGCTGTTGAAAATGTATTTTTAATTGCCCAATGGTGGGTGAAATAAAAATAAGAAATAAAATATAATGTGTTATTTATTTAAACACTTTAGTTAATAAGGTCCACAAACATCATATCCAGGTTCATAATTCTTAATTACAATATTATTTACATCATCAGATACTAACAAATTTTTATTCGCAATGAGTTCAAGTCTTAATTGCGCATAATCCAATGATGAACTGGGTGTCACTTGAGCTCGAACATTATTAATGTGCATGTCAATCAGTTTTTGCACTGTAGCCATATTGAAGTCTCGTAGCACTTTATTAGCTAGAATGTCCACAAATTCTGTATAATATCGCGCCACCAAGTAGCCCCACTTCTGCTTGACGGTCAAGGCGTTGGTCACTGCCGGCTGCGCGTCGACGAAGTTCCTCCAAGTAGACTGGCCGAAGAAGACACCGCTGGCAGGATCGTCATTAAGGTGGAAACAAACAGTCTTCACCCCGGCAATCGTTCGGCAGGAGACGGTGTGCTCACCAAGCGAGATGCTGTCGGTGCCGGCGTTGAATAACTCGGACACTACGTCCAATTCCTGGATCAGGACGTTCCATTCGTAGTATGTTAAAACAATTTTATTGTGCCCCACTTTTTCCAGAACAACAACCGGTTCAAACTCGTGTTTGGACGATAACCCTATCGTCAAACGTTTCGTGTCACCAGCGTTGAGTTGGTAGACAGAGGAGAACAACATCACTAGACGAGACATGGCTGCAAACTGACGCCGGGAGGGGCTGCAGCACACGTGCACGGCGACTTGAGCGCACACCTGCGTGGCACGGCCTTTGCTAGCGTGAGAAGCGCTTGGCGTGAGAACGCAGTGCGTTGCGGCATTAATCTCCGCGTGGGAAGCGCTTGGCGTGGGAAGACTGCGCTTTGCCTGTGGTGTCTGGCGACATTAATCTCCCGAGGGATTTAAGGCCACATTTCTCGGGGTAAATTATATTCCTCCCGCACAATCGTAAAATACCGTGAAAGTTGAAAAAATGTTTTAGCTTTTAGCACACACACACATACCTTCCGAGGAGGCCAGGTGATACATTCACCGGTCGACTCATTTAAAACGCAGGCCGGGAGGGGTGCCGCGGAGGGTCGGATAAGGAGATATTTATGAGGCCTGGCGCGCGGATAAGTGAATATTTATGAGTGTCGGCGCGGCGGGCCGCGCGGTCTGGGGTGGCGAGCCGGCTACTTAAAATTCAGGCCGGGAGGGGTGGCGCGGCGGAGGGTCGGCCGATATTTATGATGGTCGCGGGCCGCACGCGGGCGGTGAATAGGTGCCGCGCGGCGGATAATATTTATGACTCAGGTGCGCTGTATCGGGCGGCTACCCCTTAGAAGCCCACATTCGTCCTGAGAACGAAACAGAGTTTAAAAAACATACGCTAATACTAAAATTCATATCTCGGAAAGTACTTATCCGATCTTTTTCGGATAAATACCTCTGTAACGGCCAGAAAAAATCCTTATTACTTGACATGTAATAACGCTATTTTAAAATTATAAATTGCGTTACCTGTTATAAAAATATTGAACCAAGGTCCCCAGAAGCGAATATTATACTGCATTTCGAGCGTAATCAATTGAAATACCAAGTAATTAATATTCTAAGACCATGTTATTGAGTTTTTGTACCCTGGCCGCGTAGGGCGGTTTGAGAAAATAAATAATAAAGCCGTTTAGATGATTTAAGACCCGTAACTTAGGTTAAGAAGTGCCGCGTAGCCTCATTAGCATATTAATCACATTAGAGTACGATTTATGACCCGTAACTTAGGTTAAGAAGTGCCGCGTAGCCTCTTTAGCATATTATTCACATTAGAGTACGATTTATGACCCGTAACTCATTTTAAGAAGTGCCGCGTAGCCTCATTAGCATATTATTCACATTAGAGTACGATTTAAGAATGGGCTCACTCCGGCCTTAGAGCACTACTATATACACCTACAAAATGTAATTTTGATAGTGAAACGAATCAAATAGATTGTGAACATGTTAAAAAATATATATATATTTATTTACAAAGCCTTAGAGTACCTAAATGGATGGTTTGTTTTAATGACATAAACAGGTTATTTACACTTGGCAATATAAATTTAAAGAGCTATGCTGAATTTGATATTGTTAACATAAAAAATTTAAAACTGCAAAATCTTAATACAGATATGGATTATCTTTATGGAGAAATTGCTTTATTAAACACACTTTATAATCAGATATATATAGTTCTAAAGGTTTGCCAGAATTATCTACTACACAAAAATAGCAGCAAGTATTTAATAAGACATGATAATTTTGCAAACTTTTATAAAGCTTTTTCATTTTTACTGTTTATTCACAGAGAGAGTTTTTTCTGTACTGAATTGCAAATGGCGAGACGAAAGAAACAAAGCGTCTCTCTCAAAAAACGAATTACTTATTTACTTTAACTTAAATATAGACTGTAAAGATGTTGTGCAATTGTTTTGCAGTGATAATAACTTGATAAACCTTGCAAAAAGCAATAAACAATATGTTTTTAAATATAATAAGAAACAAAAATAAATTGTAAGTACTTTATATTGCCACTATGTACTTTTTTTCCTTACCTTTAATAACCAATGTACTCTATTTTCAATAAAAAAAAGTGGGAACCCTAGTTGCATTTAATATGTTAAGGTGTGTCCATATCGTTTGTTTTTGTAACGGAAATATTAGCGGAGATAGTGGTTAGACTGAAATGCACCCTGGACCAGAATGTTCTTGTTACAGCATACGGCAGGAGGAATTTAGTTATTATTAGTAATAAATATGCTGCTATCATAAGCGCCGTGTTAGTGAGGACTTTTATCGCGATGTGAACTTCCAAAATGGCTTCTTGAAACGAAAAGTTTTTACCTTAGGCCATTGAATACAGGTACATTCGTTTTAAGTGAAGGATTTAATAGGTATTTGCAGAATATTGAACAGTATTGTTAATCATAGGCTACTGTTTGTACTGACTTCTATAAAATTTTGAACAAAAAATAATAATAATAAAAAAAAGTTACTTATCTTCAGCTAAGTTTTAAATTTTTGTAAAAATAATTTGTATTGTTACAGAGTGTGTATAGAAACAAAAATTAAAATAAATTGAACCAATATGGAATCAAAACCATTACATATTTGTCATGAACATACGACGAAATTTCGTGCACGACGGTTTTGGCATTGTCAGTGAATCGTCTTTGGTGCTGGTATACTCTTTTGTACATTGTTTTACGTATATTATGACACGTATAATACGGATGGGATTATGGTGTGATACATAAGGTGTTATACTACTTCACATACCAGTACGCAAGTGAAGACGCCTCTTCCTGAACTTACGGACAGGATGATCTTAAAAAAAATTAAGGCTAAGTACAGATTTATATTTCCTGCTTCCGAACTATTATTTCTCAAGTGACTCTATATTAGCGCTTTTGAACTAAATACACACATTCATAGGTATATCAGAAGCAGGGGCGTAGCTACTATGGGGCTAGGCGGTGCAGTGCACCGGGGCCCTCACGCTCAGGGGACCCCCAAGCATACCTCAAGGGGCCCCTAAGCGCACCTCTAGGGGCCCTCAAGCGCAATTTAGAGGGCCCACGAGCCTTCACGGCAAACTGGCGACCTTTTTTTTTTTAGCTCTACCGTCGTCTAAGGGGCCACTGAGAACACAGGAGACCCTCACTAAGGGCCCTCGCTGTGCTCAGGGGGGCCCAACCACTGCTCAGGGGCCCCTAAAGAAAATTCAAGGGCCCTCATCCTCAGTTCAGGGGGCCCCTACCAGCACACAAAGCAAAGAACAGGTCGTCCGTCTGGCCTGAGGGCCCAAAATAAATTTATTGCACCGGGGCCCTTGTTGACCTAGCTACGCCACTGATCTGAAGGCTTTTGCTATTATTTCTGAAAAGAAATGTGTGTGATGTAGGTAAAAATCAAAGAATAAACGTGGCACTGCCGTCTACAAATTTATAAATTTTCTAATGTAACTACTTGTTTTTGCGGGATAAAAACTATCCTGTGTCACTTCGCACACATTTTACTAACTTCGTAAATCTGTTGAGTAATTACGGCGATATTGAGGCAAACTTAGCATCCAAACTTTCTAATTTATACAGATAGTACCTGGGTAACAGCTCTTTGATTTCTGTTCAGTATACAAGATTATGAGTAAAGTTTGATTAAAGTAAAAGGCTTGAAGGCTTCCTAGGCATTTGGGGGTCACAGTTCCTTCTTCTAACCAAAGAGAAGCTTAACTAACATCAGCAGGCTTACTGGTACCCGAAACTTCTACAAGATGAGGTTAGAGCAGCTTTCGAGAAACCAAATACAAGAATTGCCCTCTTATTTTTATAAAATCGTATCACAAACTTGAAAAGTAAAACGTTATCTACATATGAAATTTCATCCAAACCATTAGAGCAATTTCCGAGATCGTCTGGTTTACCACCTAATAAATTGCTTTTAAAACAGTTATTATTATGTTAAATATAAATCTTAATATAAATCTTAATATAAATCTTAATTCTAATCAAGGAATAATTAATGTGGTAATTCACTTAGACGAGAACATAATCAGTGCTAAATTCGTTCATTCCGATAAAACTATGCTCATACCTCTTAATAATCTCTCATCTTCTGATCAACCGGGAATTTCCAAATCACAAGAAAACAATTCCCAATAGAAGTAACCACCATTATGAACATTAATAAAGCACAAGATCAGACGCTTCAAAAGGCAAGATTGTATGTATCAGAACTTTTTTTTTTTTTTTTTTTTTTTTTTTTTTTTTTTTTTTTTTTTTTTTTTTGTATGGACACCCGTACCCTACATTTTCACGAGTTTGTAGGTTCATTAATATTTATTTTTGTGTTAAAGACAAATATGGTCAAAAAGTCAACGATGATCAAATTATAACTTCTAATATTGTTTTAAAAGAAGTTTTGTGAAGAAGATTGAAAAAAGGACATCTGACAAAGCCAGTATTTTTAAACATGTACTTTTTAAATGTTTTATAATTAAATATGTAGTATTTAATGATAACGACTTTTTACAGTAAAAGTGATATTTAATACTAGTCTTCAAAATAAAATACCTTTCATTAATAAATACTTGAATTTACTTATTTCCACATTATTATACTACTATTCGGAGACTGACCACGATACTACTGGCACGGGTCAGCTAGTGTACAAAAATTATTCAGTTATAGCTATAAAAGTGCATTCCTGCAATCAAAGACAACTAACATCAGCCCAGCTTACTGATGCTTGTAACGTCTATGAGATGGCGTTAGTGCCATTTCCCAGTTACCAAATACAAGAATTACTAATTTCTTGTAAAATAACGTTTTTGCAGGGAAGACACCTATTTAGGTAAACTTAAAAAACAAAACTTTTTCTAAATATGAAATTTCACCCAAATTGTTAGAGCCACTTCCGGGATCCAATATATATATATATATATATATATATATACACCGGTGAGGTGTTTTGCTGTCCCCCATCCAGCGCGTCCCCAGGTGGCGGATAGGGGAACGCTCTGCAGATATTCGGAGTAGGTGGGAAATAAAATACCACCCGTGGACCAAAACAGCACTAAAGCCTTTCCATCTGGCTAGCCTCTCGAACTCAACAATCCAGTTGTAACACCCGTATTCTTCACATGAGGTATACGACAATCACCCTCAACTTCAAATAATCATGATGGAACGAAAAGGAAATAACCTACTACCCCAGGCCCCAGTGCTGGATTCTCCCGGTCATCGGATTCTTGAGACCAGGAGCATCATGAAGAGAAGGATCGGAGCTTCTCGAAACATCTACGTAAGCATTACATCGGCACACTCAATTCAAATACCCTTGCGAAAGTAGATAAACTTCAACAACTCACAAACACCCTACAACAATTTCACATCAAGATCCTCGCAATACAGGAGACGCGATTCACAGACAAGAGTCATTTCAACACGGAAAATTATAGAATTTGTAAGAGCAAACCTGCAGTAAGAAGAGGAAGACCAACAATGTTTGGCACAGCATTTGCTGTCCACAAATCAGTCATAGATAAAATTATAGATTTCAACTCAGTATCAGACTCCATGCTCTCTTTCAAATCAGGGAACAAGAGATACACCATAATCAATGCTCACGCACCCACAAATAATCAAAACAGAAAGAAGCCGCAAGAAGTTGAAAATTTTTGGGAAGATATGAAGAAGGCTACCAACAAAATACCTGAAACACATAAAAATTCTACTAGGGGACTTCAATGCACAGTTAGGCAAAGAGATAAAATACAGACAAATTACAGACCCATACACAGCACATAATTGTACGAAAAAAAAATTGAGAACATTTTATAAAGTTCTGTCAGAATGTTGACCGAAAAATAATTTCAACTCAATTTCAAAAACCCTGACGAAAACTGACGACTTGGATCTCACCCAACTATTTATGGAGAGAATTTCAGATAGACCATGTAGCCATATCAAACAAAAGCAGAAGAGAAATTTGTGAGAATGCATAAAGGATTCTTTGAATCAGATCATAATTTGTTACAAGTAAAGATTAGGCCAATCCCAAGAAATAGGAAAACAACAAAGAAGACTGTAACCAGCAGACCAGATCCAGAATATCTGAAGAAAAACAGAGAAAAAGTCATAAAATAAATTAATCAAAATGTAACAGAAAATTGGAAAGACCTCACAAATGCTGTCCAAAAGGCAATGCGTTGGGGACAACCTCCTAGAAAACGCAAACATAGATGGTGGAACATGAAAAGTTACGAGGCTATTGAACGAAGGATTCAGGTATGGACTAAATTGAATAGTAACAGAAACATGGCAGCAATTTCACACAGTCCAGAAACAAACCTCAAAAGAAATTAGAAAAGAAAAACGGTCATACGACAGTAAAAGGATACTAAAGATTGAGGAAGACTTCAAAAGAAATAATAAAAGAAACTTTTATAGAACTTTGAAAGAAAATATTACAGGTTACCAAACTCCAAACTCTTGTTTCAAAAGGCCAGATGGGTCCCTTGAAATGAATGCGAAAGCAAACTGCAAAATTCTGGCACAATGCTTTGAAAATCTCCTCAACTGCGAGAAACCGAAGGGAAAATTAACCCTAACTGAAACTACACCAAATCCAGACTCTACACCACCCACACTCGAAGAGTTAAAGGAGATCATAAAACAATTGAAAAACAACAGAGCACCAGGCGAAGATGGCATTATTGTCGAGTTCTGGAAGCTTGGATCGACGAAAATCTCACAAAGAAAATTCATAAAAGCTTGGAGACGAAAATTTCACAAAGAAAATTCATAAAATTAACAGAGAAAATCCCACAAGAATGGAAATGTACACTAATACACCCCTTACATAAAAAGGGGGACAAGACGGATCCCAACAATTACAGAGGTATCTCATTGCTACCAGTTATTTATAAAATCCTCTCCAAAGCCCTACTCAACTGTTTTTTTTTTTTACTCTACCGTCATCTAAGGGGCCCCTGGGAAGACAGGAGCCCCTCACTAAGGGCCCTCAGTGCTCAGGGGGGGCCCAACCACTGCTCGGGGGCTCCAAAAGAACAATTCAAGGGCCCCCATCCTCAGTTCAGGGGGCCCCTACCAGCACACAAAGCAAGAAAAACGTCACCCGTCTGGCCTGAGGGCCCAAAAAAAATAAAATTTTTGCACCGGGGCCCTTGTTGACCTAGCTACGCCACTGAACAGGCTAGAACCTCAGATGAATACCAGGCAAGCTTTATAAAGGAAGATCATGCATCGAACAAATCTGGAATCTGAGAACACTCCTGAAGATAAGACAAACAGACAATACCATATTAACATTCTTGGATTTCAGGAAGGTACATGAGTAGTGTCTGAAGGGGGGAGTGAGCCCAGTTTTTAATTAACGTTAATTGATTTTAATTGAATTGCGTGGGGGCCTTAATTGATTTTAATTAATGCTAATTGATTTTAATTGATGTTAATTGATTTTAATTGAGGCTAATTGATTTTAATTGATTTTAATTAAGGCTAATCGATTTTAATTAATGTTAATTGAATTGCGGGGGCCTTAATTGATTTTAATTGAATTGCGGGGAGGGGGTCCGCTGCAATCTCACATCTGTAACCTCAGATTGATCTTATTATTTCCTTATGGGAGGGCGTGTGAGCTCACTTTTTCCCCCTCCCCGCCGCGCACGTGCCGGTAACTAATTGAATGCGGGTTCGTAATTGAATGCGCACAGCTGCGCCACACCCTAATTATCGCTCCCCTCGCAGCTGCAGGATGCGGGTTCGTAATTGAATGAGCACAGCTGCGCCACACCCTACTCCCCTCGCAGCTGCAGGATGCGGGTTCGTAATTGAATGCGCACAGCTGTACCACCACATTCATCATCGTGGGCGCAGTCTTCCCACGCCAATTCTCCATGGCTCCAGACGCGTGTATAAATAGGGCTGAGACCCCCCTTCTGCCATCCAGTCTTCACTGAGTCGTCGAGCTGATAACTTCAATCATCACAATGTCTTCTGAGGATCTTAGCTTATTCAGCGATATTGGTAAGTAAATTATTGTTATTTAACTTGTTTTTTCTGGCTGTTTTAAATTCTTCCACATATACTGATGAGCTTTCTTTTTTCTACTTCAGACATTGATAAAATTCTCGCTAAGGGTGATTTCGGTAATGATAATATTTTTTAACGTAACTATATTTATGAAAATGTATAGTGCTGAAGCAGTAGTCTATATTATTAATATATTTGTTCGCAGGTGATTTGAATATTTCCTGCAGTGAATTTTTTATTTCAGTACGTATTTATCTATAGATTATTTTTTTTTCCATGTCTCTATAACTATTGCTAATACATTTTTTTTTTCTTTTTCAGATGAACCATCACGCCCAGAGAAGCGTAAGGGTAATTCTTCTCAGGAATTAAGTAGCCCAAAAAGAGCTTGTGATTGCTCACAATGGAGCATGCTCCCAAATATTGGCGTGGATGTGCCGCAGAGCATGTTACCACCACATAGCATGCCGCCAACTCCGCCACCACAATGGGTTCTTCCACAACCACCAGCACACTGGAATATCGGTAAGTCCAGTACATCAGTAATTTACCTATATTATTTTATGCTTACAAAAAATTATGTTTTTCTTGATACTAAAACATTTTTCTTCTTTTTTCATGTTTCAGAGGGGGCGGTCGGACGCCAGGACAACGAGGCAGTTCCGCCACCAATATGGCGACCATGGGAGACGTCGGAACCTAGCCGACCGCCCGCCACAGCATCAGCACCTCGCCTGCCCAGCCGCCCATCGCCGGGCCCAAGTAGACCATCGCCGGGACCCAGCCGACCATTGCCCGGGTCAAGCCGCCACTTCAACAACCCACCGCCGGGACCCAGCCGCCACTTCAACAACCCACCGCCGGGACCCAGCCGCCACTTCAACAACCCACCGCCGGGACCCAGCCGGCACTTCAACAACCCACCGCCGGGGCCCAGCCGCCAGTCCGCCGACCCATCGGCCGGGTCAAGCCGACAGTATGCCGGTCCATCGCCCCGGCCAAGTCGGCAGTATGCTGGTGCAGGGGCAGCCTTATGCAGTCATGATCATGCAGCAACGATGGGTGAGTCAGCAGTATCGCGCTTAGTCCTTGAAGACAGGCTTAGTGCATTTAAAAACAGAATTTATTCCGGAACAATTTCAAATTCTCAAAATTTTATTGATCCAATGAATTTCATTGATGCTTGCTTTAAACTCGTTGCCGGTAAAGTTCGCGAAATTGTGGATAATCGGTCCTCCCCATCTGTAAAGGTGCAGGTTGGGCTGATTAACACATATAAAATACAGAAGGAAATGATTTTGGAAACCGCCCGTATGTGCTTTTTAACTAAAATGCGCGAAGTCACAACCAGCACTTGCCTGTCGGATTGGTATGAAAAATATGTCAAGTCGGAGCTCAGAGTAAAATTGTGTGAATTTCAAGAAAGGACAAGTGGCAAAACTCTCGATAGAACAGAATCCCTCGACATTAGCATTTCTCATTTTCAACCTTTCTATCGTGGGTCTTCCTATGTTGCTCTGCCACTTGATATCTGTAGAAAGAAGGCCGTCATCAATGTTGAAAACAAGAATGACGAGTTGTGCTTTCTATGGACAATTCTTGCATATCACGTAAATGCGCTAAACAAAAAACCTACAAGAGTTAGCATATATAAGAAAGTGCGTTCACTCTATCCCCTCGATTTTTCAGGTATTGAGTTTCCGGTAAAACTCTCTGACATTTCTAAATTTGAGAGGCAAAATCCAGACTATTCTGTAAATGTTTTCGGTCTGGATGAAGTTAAAGGTAAACATGTAGTTTCCGGGGCCCTCCATCACACTGCAGACAAACGCGTTCACCACATAAACATGTTGATGATTACCGACGGCAGTGGGAAAAAATTCCATTACTGTTGGATTCACAACTTGTCGGCGTTAGTCAAATCGTCATTAACTAAAGAAAACCGTGCCATATTTATTTGTGATAGATGTCTGCAACATTTTGGACGCAAAGATCTCCTGGACCGCCACGAGATTGACTGTGCAAGGGTTGATCCTGTAAGAGTGGATTTACCCGGCGACGACGATAAAACTTTAAAGTTTAAGGATTTTGTGCACCAACAGCGTGTACCCGTCGTCGTTTACGCGGACTTTGAAAGTTTATTGCTACCTTATGATTCTTGCAGTCCCCCACCCAACGCCTCTCACACTACTTTAGTCCAGAAACATCTCCCTTTCGCTGCCGCATACCAGGTCGTTTGTCCACTCGTTCCTAGCCTGTCGCGTTTCAACTACTTCAGGGGAAAAATCCTGAAAAATGGCTTGTTGATGAACTCGTCAAACTTGCCAAGAAAGTTGATAAAATTTACAAGAGGTGCATTCCTCTTGTAATGACAAACGAGCAAGAAGCAAAGTTTGCTGATGCTACGGTATGCCACATCTGCGAGAAAGACATTGAACCGGGGACTGTCAAGGTCGAGCGATCATTGTCATATCACAGGTGAATTTAGGGGGGCTGCACATAATGATTGCAATTTGCAGTATAAGACTAAAAAGTACATACCCATTTTCTTTCACAATCTTATCCGGGTATGACGCTCATTTCATTGTAATGGCATTATCAAAACTCGATTCCGAAGGAATGGACGTGCTTCCCATCAACACAGAACGTTATATTTCTTTTTCGAAAAAGATTGAATACACTTCAATCACGTTAAGGTTTCTGGACTCATACCGGTTCATGCAGCTCCCATTAGACTTCATTTGTCCTTTTTTTCCTTTCACTTTGAAATCTTCTTTCAGAAATATATACATCTCTTTCCACGCCTATAGTTTACTTTACTTGTGCTTATTCCCAATCTGTATGTGTCATGTATGCTGATACTTAAACATCAAATCAAAAAATATAATAAATTGAAAGTTTATTGTGTCCTATTTATAAATTACAGTCACAGTCATCATACCTATTGCATAATATTAAAAAATCTTTTGATTTAGTAATTGAGTAAAAGTATTGAATGAAATAAAAATATAGCAGAATATTTTCGTACTTAATTTATTTCACTGTTTTTCTAATCCTCTGTTTATATTTAAGTCAATTGATTAAGTATCCAGCACTGTGTGTTTGTTAAATATTTTCTGTATTTCCTTCTGAGGTGTAATATCTATTAAAGTAACATTTTTTGAATGACGTACGCTTCTTCCGCAAAAGCTAAAACGTACTGCACTCGGTTGGAAAAGGTTGGCGCCGGCTACCGTTTTCCGGAGTGTGTGAAAATCCCCTCTCGCCGGCACCGGAACCTGCTCCGGAACCGACTCCCGCTGTGCCAGAGTGTGTGAAAACACCCTTACCGTTTAAGTGTACAGTAAACCATCCATCCATCCTAACTGTCGCAGAAAATAGTCTGAAGTTGCATCCTTAGCGCCAGGATTTGATCCTCTGGCTAATGTCGGGATGTAGGTTTTGAAACTAGCTTTTTGACTTTATCATAAATTTTAGTTTGATCTGGCTGGTGATTTTACTGTACAGGGATATTTTTTTTTATGTTGTTTGGACTCACTTGGTAAGTAGAGGAAGTTCTTGGCTTTGTTTCTACGCTTCATCTTCTTCTCATGGGTGTTGGTTGCTCTCCGTGGTGGTGGCAACCTGGACTGGTACCTCCCGTATGGCACGCAGCAGCTCATCTCGCTGGGTAGGAGGGCTCCTTGTGCGCCGATGTTGTGTCTGCATGGGCTGGCTGGCCACTGCGGACGGCTTTTCCCCGCTGTCTCGGTGGTTGTAGACTTGGTCATCTTCTGACGGACGCGCAGTCTGGCTGGACATCCATCCCAACTGGCTCCGTGGGTGGTGGCTCCGCAGTTGCAGCACTTGGTGTCCGCCCCCCGATGATTTTCTCCGCACCTTAAACCATGCTTCTTGAGGTTATATCTGATGCGTACTTTTGTGCCTTTGTTGCTACTCGATGGTTTTGTCACTATAGAAAATAACTTGGGGATTATGGTAAGAAATTGCTTAATGATCTATAATTTCTTCTAGTTCCTTCTAGACTTTTATATTAATCCGTTGGTTCCACCTTTTCTTTTTCAATACTGTCAGTGCGGGGGATTATCGTTGGACACATAGGAAAGCAAGTGTTGCCATTATGATGGCACCGAGCGGGGCGGTGTAATGGTTAGCGTTCTCGCCTCGCATTCGGGAGGACGGCGGTTCGAATCCCCGTCCGGGCATCCAGATTTGGGTTTTCCATGGTTTCCCCAAATCACTCCAGGCAAATGCCGGGATGCTCCCTTCAAAAGGCCATGGCCGAATTCCTTCCCATTCCTTGCCCCCATCCTTGCCCCCCATTCTTTCCCGTCTCTAAAAGACCTCGATGGTAAAAAGAGACGTAAAGCAGTTACAAAAAAAAAATTATGATGGTCTGGTTTCTGCATGTTTATTGTTGAACTGGTTAAGTTACAGTTATTCATATATAATTTATAATTTTAATATTCCAAATATTAGAATTCATAATTGATAACAGAGGAAAGTTATCCTGGTTAAGTGTAAAATGTCATAATGTGGATGTTTTGTGTTTACTGCATGAAGAACATGATCAGCAGATGGAGGCGAGTAGGGAGAGAGGGCCGGAGTGAGCCCAGCTTTTAATTGATGTTAATTGATTTTAATTGAATTGCATTGGGTCCTTAATTGATTTTAATTAATGTTAATTGATTTTAATTAATGTTAATAAATGCTAATTTATTTTAATTGATTTTGATTGATTTTAATTAATTTTAATTAATTTTAATTGATTTTAATTGAGGCTAATTGATTTTTAATTAATTTTAATTGATTTTAACTGAGGCTAATTGATTTTAATTGATTGCGGGGGAGCCCTAATTGATTTTAATTAATGCTAATCTCGCTATGACTCACGCCTTGGAGCGGAGGGGAGCCGAGGAACTAGGGGAGTTTAATTGAATGCGGGTTCGTAATTGAATGCGCACAGCTGCGCCACACCCGGAAGCCATCAATTATCACTCCCCTCGCAGCTGCTGGATGCGGGTTCGTAATTGAATGCACACTGCTTCGCCACACTCGAATTATCGCTCCCCTCGCAGCTGCTGGATGCGGGTTCGTAATTGAATGCACACAGCTGCGCCACACCCCGGAAGCCCTTAATTATCGCTCCCTCGCAGCTGCAGCCCCACCCGGCGTCAGTTTGCAGCCATGCCTCTTCTTGTGATGTTGTTCTCCTCTGTCTACCAACTCAACGCTGGTGATACGAAACATTTGACGATAGGGTTGTCGTCCAAACACGAGTTTGAACCTGTTGTTCTGGAAAAAGTGGGACACAATAAAATTGTTTTAACATACGACGAATGGAACGTCCTGATCCAGGTATTGGACGTAGTGTCCGAGTTATTCAACGCCGGCACTGACAGCATCCCACTTGGTGAGCACACTGTCTCCTGCCGAACGATTGCCGGGGTGAAGACTGTTTGTTTCCACCTCAATGACGATCCTGCCAGCGGCGTCTTCTTCGGCCAGTCTACTTGGAGGAACTTCGTCGACGCGCAGCCGACCGTGACCAACGCCTTGACCGTCAAGCAGAAGTGGGGCTACTTGGTGGCACGATATTATACTGAATTTGTGGACATTCTAGCTAATAAAGTGCTACGAGACTTCAATATGGCTACAGTGCAAAAACTGATTGACATGCATATTAATAATTTTCGTGTAGCTCAAGTGACATACAGTTTATCATTGGATTATGCGCAATTAAGACTTGAACTCATTGCATATAAAAATTTGTTAGTATCTGATGATGTAAATAATATTGTAATTAAGAATTATGAACCTGGATATGATGTTTGTGGGCCTTATTAACTAAAGTGTTTAAATCGCATCAGCATACTACAAGGTGTTTGTGAGTGAATTGGCTGACAAAGTGTTGAGTGACTACTACACATGTACTGCCTCAGTGTCGAAGTTAATGGATATGCACATCAACAACGTTCATCCTATTCATGTGTCTTACAGTTCTACAATTGACTTTGGGCAATTAAGGAATGAAATAGTTGCATACAAAAAATTTGATTGTACTTAATGATGTTTGCAGAATTGTAAACAGTAAAGAATAAAATCATTTTACCAGATTTTTCTTGTGTCATTTCACCTATCCTAATTAAATAATAATAAGATAATATATATTTTATTTAAATCTTTTATTTCACCCACCATTGGGCAATTAAAAATACATTTTCAACAGCGCATATAGCGTTACAAAATAAATGTCCTTTACAAAGTTTTATCAAATTATTTTTCTTGAGTTCATGTAGAGGCGGGCATCCTAAATCTTCTATATTGTAGCAGACTAATCTTCTGAAACCAACGAGCCTTCGCCCGTCCTTTAACGTAAATAATGGAGTCATCTTCATTTGTGATTGCATGTAGAATAGTACATAGTTTGCTAAAGGTTAAGACGGGGATTCGAACCAGCGCCCTCCTGAATGCATGGTCAGAGCGTTACCACTCACCCACCACGCTCGGTACCTCCGCGAATGCTGCGTGAAACGGCAGGAGCTTTAGGGCGATTGTGAAAACATTTCTCCAGCCCAGTACACAAGGAAGTTGAAAACATCAATTACTTCATGCTATGCTATCGCTCATGTACATTTCATCTTAACATGAAAACCGCTGCTGACTATTAGGAAAATCGACGTTCTACTCATATCCGTCGACATCCGCATGTGGTAGTAACAAGTTCTAATATTTATATAATTTTAGTTCTTCTCTGTACTGTACTGTACTGTACTGGAAAGTTTTTCTTTGTTTTCTCATTGCTGAAATATCACACCATAAAATAGGCATATTCATAATTTAACTGTCCTTACAGCTACTTTAATGTGCAAAGTATACATTATATAACGTCTGTAAAACTGTCATTGACTGCTACGCCATGTTTATATCCCTTTCTAAGCATGAAGGTAGACAACTTTCCCACCTTCTACTAGTTATGCACTAACGTAATTGCTTTGAGGTTTAAAATTTTATTCCTGAATGCATCTTTTTGTTGAATAAAAGCTGCTGAATATCTCACTTATGCCAGACAGAATTTTAGTAAATTTAACGTAGGTAACCACTTTTCGCTGGAAATGGCAGCAAAGATCAACAAAGCACTTACGAGTATGGGTGGCTCTTTGTCGCTGAATCGGCAATGCATGTAGGGCTACACTGTAATCGACTTCGGCCGATTGTTCGCTCTGCCAGCACACTGCGACCGATTGTTATTTAGTTCTCAACAGATCGCGTTGCAAGATGGAAGAAATTGACGTTATTTAAATGTTGACTGAGAACTCTGTTCAGATTTAATATCATGTTTTGTTATGGAAAAAGTGAATGAGTAAACGACATTTGGTAACACAGCAATGACAAATACTACGAACTTACATTAACTCTATCCAAAGTATTTTCACAAGACGTTAACTCTCATTCAGAGGTCGCTTGTTCGTCGCCCGTCATGAGAGTGAAAAGTCCAGGATTCGAATCCCGGCTCAGCCTCGATTTTCAAAAGCCCTTAACATGACTTTCACATATGGCACAACTTGCGTTGTAATGTAGTTACACCATAACACTTCCGTTGTTCGGTTTCCAGTTTAAACTGTAGGTTCTCTACACCCTGTTAAGTTCAAGTAGGCTAGGATAGGTGCGGAATGCGCAGGCAATAAAAACCCTGGTCATAATGACCAGACTAGCCATTACTCCGTACTTCAGTTGAATATCGGGTTGGTTCCTTCAAAAGGCCATGTCTGAATTCCACCCCGTTCCCTGCACCAGTCCTATCACGCATCGTGATCGGTAAAGATCTGACCTAGCATTTGGGAGGGTGCGGTTTCAAATCCCCGTCCAGGCATCCAGATTTGGGTTTTCCATGGTTTCCCCAAATAACGCGAGGCGAATGCCTGGGGATAATTTCATCATTTTCCATGGCAGAATTCCCTCCCGTTCCTCGTCCACTGTCCTTTCCCCGCCTCTAAAGGCGTAGAACCATAAAAAAGAATCGCATGTGCTTTTATCCAATTCAATATAACTTTATAGGCAGGTAGGTGATTTCACTGCAGGTCTATATATTCGTCCTCCTTTCAGAGGTACTTTTTTCCTCCTGGTGGGTGGGTTTGTTAACGTTCGGGACTGCCATGTGGGAGATGGAGGGTTCGATTCCCGTTCCGCATGTTAATTAGTATCTGTTGTAGTTTAGACATACAAATAGCCGTTTATCGTCAAGAGTCACTGTGGACACTCCGACAATGACAAAAATAAAAATAAAACGCGTTTAGTGGTGTTTGTTCCTGTAGCCAGGGATGGTAACGCGATGTATGTGGTGGGAGTTCTACAGGTTTATCTACTCGAATACCTGTGTCAGTGATGTATACTCATAGACCCTCCTAAGTTACCACTTCTCATTCTTGTTGAGGGGTGACTGTAAAATTCTTGAAATACAGATATTTGCGCGGGTACAGCGAATGCGTGCCACAACTTCACAATAATTGTTTGTGCATTGAAATACGGAAAAAAAGTTTCTACTGTAATGGCAGTCTCTAGGTAAAGTGAAAAAACGTGGCCATTTTTTATCACCACTCGTCTTCTTTTCAGAGTTATTGCTTGTATGCCGGTCAGGCGGCCACCCCTTATTACGCATGTCGGACGTCGTAGGCTGGGCAGACGTAAAACAGGACAGGTGGCGGGCGAACTGTGGCGGAACTAACATCAGACTTTAATGTTGGGCAGAGTACAAGTGTACCTGAACACACAGTGCACCGAACACTCCTAACGATGGGCCTCCGCAGCCGACGACACATGCATGTGCACCACGACATCGGCAACTGCGACTGAAATGGGCATGAGACCATCGTCACTAGACGTTGGCGTAGTGGCAGATTGGTGCATGGTCTGATGAATTCCGATACCTTCTTCATCTTGCCGGAGTAAGGGTGTGAACTGGTCGGTTTCTACGGGAACAGCTTCCTGTCACCTGTACTGCGGGGAACATTCACGTGGGAGCTCGTGCAAGGCACCATGACGACCGATAAGTATCGTACACTGGTTGCAGACCACGTACAGCAAGACACCTTTCCGTTTAACTAATTGGAACTTCTCGGGGTCGGTGAAATGAGCACTAGTAATGCCCATGTCATCGTCCTCAAGGGTTCCAACCAGTTTGTCTAATGGGAGCTGCATGAACCGGTGTGAGTCCAGAAACCTTAACGTGATTGAAGTGTATTCAATCTTTTTCGAAAAAGAAATATAACGTTCTGTGTTGATGGGAAGCACGTCCATTCCTTCGAAATCGAGTTTTGATAATGCCATTACAATGAAATGAGCGTCATACCCAGAAAGATTGTGAAAGAAAATGGGTATGTACTTTTTAGTCTTATACTGCAAATTGCAATCATTATGTGCAGCCCCCCTAAATTTACCTGTGATATGACAATGATCGCGGACCTTGACGGTCCCCGGTTCAATGTCTTTCTCGCAGATGTGGCATACCGTAGCATCAGCAAACTTTGCTTCTTGCTCGTTGTCATTACAAGAGGAATGCACCTCTTGTAAATTTTATCAACTTTCTCGGCAAGTTTGACGAGTTCATCAACAAGCCATTTTTCTGGATTTTTTCCCCTGAAGGAGTTGAAACGCGACAGACTAGGAACGCGTGGACAAACGACCTGGTATGCGGCAGCGAAAGGGACATGTTTCTGGACCAAAGTAGTGTGAGAGGCGTTGGGTGGAGGACTGCACGAATCATAAGGTAGCAATAAACTTTCAAAGTCCGCGTAAACGACGACGGGTACACGCTGTTGGTGCACAAAATCCTTAAACTTTAAGGTTTTATCGTCGTCGCTGGGTAAATCCACTCTTACAGGATCATCCCTTGCACAGTCAATCTCGTGGCGGTCCAGGAGATCTTTGCGTCCAAAATGTTGCAGACATCTATCACAAATAAATATAGCACACTTATGCAAACTCAAAGAAGATCTAACTAACGCCGACAAGTCGTGAATCCAACAGTAATGGAATATTTTCCCACTGCCGTCGGTAATCAACAACATGTTTATGTGGTGAACGCGTTTGTCTGCAGTGTGATGGAGGGCCCCGGAAACTACATGTTTACCTTTAACTTCATCCAGACCGAAAACATTTACTGAATAGTCTGGATTTTGCCTCTCAAATTTAGAAATGTCAGAGAGTTTTACCGGAAACTCAATACCTGAAAAATCGAGGGGGTAGAGTGAACGTACTTTCTTGTAGGTGCTAACCCTGTCACCATGTTTTTAAGCGCCTTTACGTGATATGCAAGAATTGTCCATAGAAAGCACAACTCGTCATTCTTGTTTTCAACATTGATGACGGCCTTCTTTCTACAGATATCAAGTGGCAGAGCAACATAGGAAGACCCACGATAGAAAGGTTGAAAATTAGAAATGCTAATGTCGAGGAATTCTATTCTATCGAGAGTTTTGCCACTTGTACCTTTCTTGAAATTCACACAATTTTACTCTGAGCTCCGACTTCACATATTTTTCATACCAATCCGACAGGCAAGTGCTGGTTGTGACTTCGCGCATTTTAGTTAAAAAGCACATACGGGCGGTTTCCAAAATCATTTCCTTCTGTATTTTATATGTGTTAATCAAGTCCAACCTGCACCTTTACAGATGGGGAGGACCGATTATCCACAATTTCGCGAACTTTACCGGCAACGAGTTTAAAGCAAGCATCAATGAAATTCATTAGATCAATAAAATTTTGAGAATTTGAAATTGTCCCGGAATAAATTCTATTTTTAAATGCACTAAGCCTGTCTTCAAGGACTAATCGCGATACTGCTGACTCACCCATCGTTGCTGCATGATCATGACTGCATAAGGCTGCCCCTGCACCGGCATACTGCCGACTTGGCCGGGGCGATGGACCGGCATACTGTCGGCTGGAGCCGGGCGATGGACCGGCATACTGTCGGCTGGAGCCGGGCGATGGACCGGCGTACTGACGGCTGGATCCGGGCGATGGGTCGGCGGACTGGCGGCTTGACCCGGGCGATGGACCGGCTATACTGTCGGCTGGGTCCCGGCGGTGGGTTGTTGAAGTGCCGGCTGGGTCCCGGCGATGGACCGGCATACTGTCGGCTGGGTCCCGGCGGTGGGTTGTTGAAGTGCCGGCTGGGTCCCGGCGATGGACCGGCATACTGTCGGCTGGGTCCCGGCGGTGGGTTGTTGAAGTGGCAGCTTGACCCGGGCGATGGACCGGCATACTGCCGGCTGGAGCCGGGCGAAGGACCGGCATACTGTCAGGCTGGTTCCCGGCGGTGGGTTGTTGAAGTGGCGGCTTGACCCGGGCGATGGACCGGCATACTGCCGGCTGGGTCCCGGCGGTGGGCGGCTGGGCAGGCGAGGTGCTGCTGCTGTGGCGGGCGGTCGGCTAAGTCCTGACGTCTCCCATGGTCGCCATATTGGTGGCGGAACTGCCTCGTTGTCCTGGTGTCCAACCGCCCCTCTGAAACATAAAAAAAGAAGAAAAATGTTTTAGTATCATGAAAAACATAATTTTGTAAGCATAAAATAATATAGGTAAATTACTGATGTACTGGACTTACCGATATTCCAGTGTGCTGGTGGTTGTGGAAGAACCCATTGTGGTGGCGGAGTTGGCGGCATGCTATGTGGTGGTGACATGCTCTGCGGCACATCCACGTCAATATTTGGGAGCATGCTCCATTGTGAGCAATCACAAGCTCTTTTTGGGCTACTTAATTCCTGAGAAGAATTACCCTTACGCTTCTCTGGGCGTGATGGTCCACCGGAAAAGGAAAAAAATATCATGTATTAGCAATAGTTATAAATACGTGGGAAAAAAATAATCTATAGATAAATACGTACTGAAATAAAAAAGGTCACTGCAGGAAATATCCAAATCACCTGCGAACAAATAAATTAATAACATAGACTACTGCTTCAGCATTATACATTTTCATAAATATAGTTACTTAAAAAAATATTATCATTACCGAAATCATCCTCAGCGAGAATTTCATCAATGTCTGAAGCAGAAAAAAAAGCTCATCAGTATATGTGAAAGAATTTAAAACAGCCAGAAAACAAGTTAAATAACAATAATTTACTTACCAATATCGCTGAATAAGCTAAGATCCTCAGAAGACATTGCGATGATTGAAGTGTTCAGCTCGACGACTCAGAGAAGACTGGATGGAACAGAAGGGGGGGTATCAGCCCTATTTATACACGCGTCTGGAGCCATGGAGAATTGGCGTGGGAAGACTGCGCCCACGATGATGAATGTGGTGGCGCAGCTGTGCGCATTCAATTACGAACCCGCATCCTGCAGCTGCGAGGGGAGCGATAATTCGAGTGTGGCGCAGCTGTGCTCATTCAATTACGAACCCGCATCCTGCAGCTGCAAGGGGAGCGATAATTAGGGTGTGGTGCAGCTGTGCTCATTCAATTACGAACCCGCATCCTGCAGCTGCGAGGGGAGCGATAATTCGGGTGTGGCGCAGCTGTGCGCATTCAATTACGAACCCGCATTCAATTAAACTCCCCTAGTTCCTCGGCTCCCCTCCGCTCCAAGGCGTGAGTCAATTAACATTAATTAAAATCAATTAAGGCCCCCCTCCGCAAATCAATTAAAATCAATTAGCCTCAATTAAAATCAATTAAAATTAATTAAAATCAATTAGCATTAATTAAAATCAATTAAAATTAATTAAAATCAATTAGCCTCAATTAAAATCAATTAACATAAATTAAAATCAATTAGCATTAATTAAAATCAATTAAGGCCCCCACGCAATTCAATTAAAATCAATTAACGTTAATTAAAAACTGGGCTCACTCCCCCCTTCAGACACTACTTACATGATTCCATAGACAGACGCTCTTTGACATAATGTAAGAATACAGCATAGACAAGAAGACAATGGCTCTGGTACAACATACACTCATTGATACCACTTCTAAAGTGATATTTATGGAGAAACATCAGAACCATTCAAAATTTGCCACGGGTTTCAGGCAAGGAGATGGATTATCGCCGATTTTATTCAGCATGGTATTGAACAAAGTTATAATACAACGGGAAAAACAGGTCAAAGGAATACAGCTATGAAGAACAAGATAAACCAAAACCAATCATAAGATGCCTGGCATTTGCAGATGACCTGGTAATACTCAGCAACAATAGACACGAAGCAAAAGACGCATTGGAACAGCTACATCAAATTGTCACCAAAACAGGACTACAAATTTCGTATGAAAAAACACCATGTAGAAACAAAACAGCAACGTATAAACAATGCACAAAAAATTTGGAAACATAAAAAGAGTAGAGAAATTCAAATATCTAGGGAAATACATACAAGTAATAGGATCTAACAAGCTATCAAATGCAGAAAAACTTCAGAAGGCTTACAAGACTCACATGGTCATATTATAACAAAAGAAATATATCAAGACAGGCCAAACTCAGACGGTACAGTACAGTGGTACTGCAAGAAGCATTATATGCCTAAGAAACTACCACGATTGGGGCTTCAGGCATCACGGAAGCGGATAAAGCTGAGCACAAAATCCTTAAAATTTTTTTTTTTTTTTTTGAACAATGTATAAAGACGGCATATGGATGAAAAGAGCAACGAAAGAACTATATGAACATACAGATAGATTGAAAGACATGATCAGAAGACGTAGATTACAATTATGTTGACATTTACAGCGAATGAAAGCACTTGACTCACAAAGAGGATCTTTGATATTGTAAATGGTTCACTCAGTTAAACCAATTGGTTCCAGGAAATAGAAGAGGACTTGAATCATGCAGGGATCAGCAGGGAAATGACACGGGAACGGGGACAGTTCAGGAACAAAATTATGAACACAAAATACAGAAGAAAACAAAACAAAATGGAATGAACAAAACAAACCATGAACACAGTGAATGCATGAAGAGGTTTTGGGAAGAGAATATGAAGAAGACAAATACAAACTAAAAACTGAATAATCATGAATAATTTGAGTTTAAATACTGTCCTCAAGGGCAGTAATGATTAATAATAAATAATCTATAAATATAAAGATGAATGTATGTATGTATGTATGTTTGTTCTTCATACAAAATCCACAGTTTTCATCCGATCTCCATGAAACTTGCACACCTATCCTTTGAAACAAGGAGAAAAATACTGTCTACAATTGGTTGAAAAAATTATCTGTATAAATAATACATGTTGTCTTATAATTTCGAAATATGACTGAACGGCGAATAGACAGACGCGTTGGATATGGAGGTCCTCTGTACTATTTTTCCGCGCAGCGGTCAGCTGACTCAGTGGTTAAAGCGCTTGCTTACTAATGTTTGGGTCGTGGTCTCGTGTTCAAATCCCCGTGGAGACTAAGATTTTTAAAAATTGTTATTGATCGTAAGAGTCACGGCCTGGCCCGTCGGTTATTCGGATTGAATGTTAAACTATAGATATCACAAAGTTAGGGGTGCAATGCGAGGCAATTCGTAGGTAGTCTTGCAATGCTGTAGAAATACCCTTTTTTACGTTAAATTGATCCATCAGGGATGATTCGTAGTCAGTGTGTGTGTGATCTGCAGTAGTAATACTATAAATGTGGAAGTAAATTTCTGTTTTATGTTACGTTTTGACAACTAAATGCCTATACCGATATTGACGGAATTTGACAAGAAAATCTGTAGGGAGGGCACAGGACAATTTTTTTTTTTTTTTGATAAGATTACCAGTTTTAGTCTCGAAATTGTGAGAACTTATCGAATAGTGACGGAGAGACGGATGTGTGTGTTAGTCTGTTATGTTACGTCGCTTGCTCAATGCATTATGTTAGTATATAATTTGTTAATAAATTTCGTTTAGAGTAAAAAACGTATTATTTCGTAAAGATGTCGATTTTCTCTGCCTATTACTTTGTGTCTGCTTAAATGTTTCTGTCACAAATTTATTTTGCCTTCTTTTTTTGACATGCCTAGCGGGCGTAAACTGGTCCAAGTTGTAGCTCTAGCAAAGCACGAGCAGCTTAAGTTATTAGAACACTAGAATCGGATAATCTTGCTGATGAAAGAAGAAAAGTCCAAGCTGAAATAAAGCTGCCCTTAGTTAACACCCTCCCCCCCCCCACATCCCCTCACATTCGTTTGTTTTCCTTTTTTTAAATATGTTGGAAATTGATTCTCTTCAAGAGACAGGTTCGATGGTAGAATGATATAGTGATGGGTTTCTGGTCATATTATGCCAACTCGGTGTTGTTTGTGTCCAATCCTTCGCTACCAACAATTTTTTATAATCAATTTTGGCAAAGAAATTTTTAAGCCACGCGTACGAAGTCGCGGGTATCAGCTAGTAATATATAAAAGAATAGCGTTTAAATATATATAAGATAGATATAAATATAGGTTATGTCATCTGCAATCAATCTAACTTCAGACAGTAAACCATCAACACAATCATTCATTAGAACAAAGAATAGCAATTGTCCCAATACATTATCCTGTGGAAATCCCATGTTTACTCCTACTTCTTTGAAACTGCATTTCCTACCCTAACGTTTTTCTTTCTACCTTTTAGGAATTTTTCTAACCAGCGAATCACTTTATTATAAACATTCTGTAGTTTTTACCTTATTTTGCACCATTTTATGCCTCACTCTGTCAAAAGCCTTTCAAAAGATCCAATGCTACACTATCAATATGACCTTCCCTGCCTATTTCATCAGAAATATCTTGCATGAAGCCTGCTAACTGAGATTCCCATGAATATCCTTGTCTAAAGCCATGTTGCTGACTTGAAAACTATTTACGTTTCACACAGACACGTCTGATACGGTTGCATATTAATCTCTGTTTATTGACATGCAAATAGTCTTGTTGCAACTTAGAACGCGTTGTATAACTGCAGAATATCTTGAAGTTACCATATGATGTTAAGTTCCAATATGCAGAATTTATTTAGACAGTGAGGTTTTTCCTGATGTTTACAGAGTGTACCGCAGAGATAGAGGAGCAATTTTTGGAGGAGTTTTCATACTAGTTAGCAAAAACTACCACAGTTCACTGGCGTTCATAGATCAAGAGCATGAGTTAATTGGGGTAGATATGTGGGGTATAAAAAAAAAAATCAGAGTGTTGGCTGTTAATCGCAGTGGAAGAATGACAGAAGAAGATGAGGCTCTTCGGGATAAATTAAATTCATACTCAGATTTCAGAGGTGAGAATAGAATGATCATCATTGGTGGGGATTTAAATTTACCAGGTGTAAACTGGGAAGGAAATAAGATAAATAACACAAGGGAACAAAGATTTGCAAATATCTTAAGGGAAGGAGGACTTACACAAGTGGTTGAGCAAACACTAGGGAACAAAATATTTTGGATATATTTCTAATTAAGCCCGATGAAAACCTTGTGGGGTGTAGAGTAACTGAAGGAATAAGTGATTATGATGCAGTTCTGATGGATATTAGAGGATTCAGTAAACCAGCAGCCAAAATTGAAGGGGGGAACAGTACAGTTATAAAAAAGCACGGTTTCAAATTTGAAGAGATATTTCAGAGAACAATTCAGCAAATGGAAGGAAGGCACAAGTACAGCAGAATCAAAGTGGGAAGAGTTCAAGGAGATAATAACAGGGGGAAGAAAAAGGCAGAAAATAAAGAGAAGTAGAGAACCAATATGCTGCAATAGGGAAGTGAGGAGGTTAAAGAGGATGGTAAGAAGAGAACATAACAGAGTTAAGAGACAGCAGGGTAGTAGGGAATATTTAAAACAACTAAACAAGGACTTAATAGCAGCAAATAAGTTGCTGAAGATGGGTTTATGAAGAGTATTGTCAGTGCAGGAGGACCATTGACTGATGCATCTAGAAATTTCTAT
>CM061920.1:124455290-124522500 GCA_031002005.1 Vandiemenella viatica
CGGCGTAGGCGCCTCTGCTAACGAAACGTTATCGGTTGCAACGCCGCTACTGAGCCCGTGAACATATCGATTGGATTCTAGATGACTGGAAGTTACGACTTCGGTAAGAGCTGATGGTAGGGTTTGAGTGTGGCGCACACCCCACCACGAGCCCATGGACCCAGCTTGTAAGCAAGGCACTGTGCAAGCTGGTGGCGGCTCCATCCTAACATGGGTGTTGTTTCCAGGGAATGAACAGGGACCTCTTTTCAACTGAACCGATGATTGGCTGAAAATGGTTAAGTTCAGCTACTTTTAGATCATTGCAGCCATTCATGCCATGCTTGTTCCCAGACACTGATGGATTTTTCGAGGACGACAATGCGCAATGTCGCCGGGCCAAAATCGTTCGCGATTTGTTTGAGCAACATGCTGGACATGCTGATTTGACTGCCTATATTGCCCGACATGAATCCAATCGAATGTATCTGGCATGTGATTCAAAGGTTAGTTCGTTCACAACGTCCTGTACCGGCAATATCTTCGCAGTTATAGATTGCTGTTGGGGAACCATTGCTAAATATTTCTTGATGGAACTGCCGACGATATGTTCAGTCAATACCTTGTCGGGTTGCTGCATTTCGCCTGGCAAAAGGACGTACCTCACGATGTTAGGAGGTATCCCATTCCGAGCGTGCTGGGGGAGCGACAACGTTCTGGCGTTGCAGTCAGGAGAACTCTTCGAAGATTTCAGCTTTACACGTATTTCCGAAATCATTTCAGGCGAATGGCGTGATGGTTTTTCCAAAAGGGTCATGGCTGTATTCTTTCCCTTTCCCTGCCCTAAATCTTTTGCCATCTCTAATAACCACGACGTCGACGAGACTTAAGTCATAATTAAAAAAACGGTTTCCAGTGTTTTTTGGCGATTCAGTGTATGTACTAATAACTACTTTACACTGCTCTCACACATCTGGCCGCCACTGTAATATCAGAGCGTGAGACCAGTATTTCGAGTGGGTTAACCATGCCGCCAGCAACAATATTTCAGTCAGACTGTACGTTGTGTCCAGTGACTGACTTTGAGCTCTTTTTCGAGGAGCCTTGGGCTTAGAACTGTCACCTGGAGGAATTCCCCGCAGGTGAGGCAGAGCAGACAGTAGCCCCTATGCGTCACCTGCAGTGCTTTTTGTTTGCCTTGCGGCCGACCGCAGTAGCTACGACACGTATTCGCGATGGCAGTTCCGCCCACACATCCTCACCCAGCCGCTTCCGGAAGTCTGCGTGCAGTTTGAAAAAACATTCCTGTCCCTAAATGACTTACGGGGCCGAAGCTCTCATCTTGGCATGTATTGTTGCGAGCGAGATTGAAGGATATACTAGGACTTTGCAGCTCTTCAAAGTCGAGATCATTACAGGTGATTGAGCACCGGAGGAAACAAACGCGAAAGTATTTAGCCAGCGTGTTCTCAAGGGATCATCACGTTGAGTGATTTCGGGAAACCGTGGAAACCGAAATCCGGATAGGCGAACTGTGCATCCACGTATTCCCGAATCCCAATCCCGAAAGTTAACAGCTCAGGCGTCGTCTAATGGAGGTACTGAATTATTATTATTATTTGCTTTCCTAAGTATCTGGGAGTTGTAATGGATCGCACCTAGTCGTACAATAAACATCTAAACAACCTTGCAGCAAAACTAAGAACCAGGAATAATATTCTGCAGAAGTTAACTGGCACCACCTGGGGAGCATCCGCCTCCACACTCCGCACATCAGCACTGTGCCTAGTGTACTCTGCAGCTGAGTACTGCTCATCTGTCTGGATAAATAGTACCCACGTCAAAAAGATCGACACAGTTTTGAACCAGACAATGCGAAAAATTAGCGGATGTATCAGGACCACTCCACTGTACTGGCTACCCGTTTTGTGCAACATCGAACCGCCTACAATTAGACGACACAATGTCCTAACTGCCGAATATAATAAGATGTGTCATAACTTGGATCTGTCCATCCATGAAGACATGGATAATCAGTTTGAGAGACTTAAATCAAGAAATCCAAGCGTAAAAACTGTAAAACAGGTTATATCTGATAATTTTAATGGGAGAGAAGCTTGGAAATTGGAGTGGATAGCCGCAGCCCCACCAGAATGGCACTCCCTGTTTGACAGTCAACAGGCACTAAAGGGACTCGACCTTCCTCGCAAGAACTGGGTAGCTCTTAACAGAGTTAGGTCTGGTCATGGCAGATCTGCTTCATCTTTTTGCACATGGTGAATGAAAGATTCACCGAGATGCGATTGTGGTGAGGAAACGCAAACTATCCGTCACGTGACATTTGACTGCCCACTTCGAGCCTTCAGGGGATCACCGATAGATTTTATTAATATATCAAATGAAGCTTTAGATTGGCTACACCATGTTATTTTTTAATTTTAATTGTAATTTAATCTTAAATTGTATTATTTTTATGCAATGGCCATAAGCTAAATAAATTATTTGCTTTTCGCTTTAGGCCTTGTCGACGCCACTAGAGGCGGGAAGGGAAGGAACGAGAACGAATCCGGCCATGGCTTTCTGAAGGAACCATTCCGGCATTCGCCTGCAGTGATTTCATGGAGAAGGACTCAACTGTTTATGTAATTTGTGTCTGTCTGTATGCATGTTGTGAACAGGATTCACACAGAAGCTACTTTTGGGTTTTCGTTTAATGAACAAACCGTAGTCCTGCGGAAAGCTGAGAAATTTAAGACAAAAGTGTCCACAAATAAAAACCCATTTTCATCCCACACCACTTCGCGCGGGGATATTGCACACAGGGTATGGCCGAACCTCGGCTCGTTGGTTTGGCACAGCGGAGTTTAGGCGAAACGAAAATCCAGCATGCTAATCGATACGAGTTCCCTCACTCATGGGGAGTTTTGGAACGGCGCGGGGCTAGTTGAGCTTTTAGCTCGCTCGTGTGTGGCAGCGATAAATCCTTAGAAAGATTCTATGTGGTTGAACTTGGGAGTTCTCCAGAATTGGGGATATGATACATACTTGCTGGGTCGAGTGGTCTGGTAGCTCAACTGTTAAGGCCTCTGACTGGCGATCGAAAGTAACTGGTTCGAGTCACTGTCTCGGCTGGGATTTTCAAACGCCATTAACCCTTTTTTCAACCCTGGCACAGCTTGCAGTGTAACGTGAAGTATACCAGAACGCTTTCCGTGGGTCGGATTCCACGTTAAACTGTAGGTTGTACGAGTACCGGGTTTCGTTAGCCACGACAAGAGGCTCATGCGCGGCGAATCGAAAACTCAGTCACTTGGCCGAATATTCTGGGTATCCCGGACAACAATTCCATACGAATTTACTTTTACTAGACGGATTTAAAAATTGTTGCCCATTATCGTCTGCTCGAAGAAGCATTCGTTTAATTGCGTTAGTATGTTATTGCTAAATGGAAAATCAGAGACTAAAGAATGTTTCTATCCTTGCATGGTAAATTTTTTGTCGTTATCCTATCATTTAGTGTCAGATTACAAACGTCCTCAGTTAGATGTAGCGTTTCACTTAATTTCTCCATCACAAAGCTGCATAAAAGAGGTTGCTAGTTTCAGATCTCTAAGTTGGCGTTTGACGTTTCTCGATGAACATTTCTTCATGACTCCCATGGTCCGTCTATCATTCGGCAATACAAGGTATATTTTTCTTCATTTTTCACTTTCTCTGCTAAATAGGACTTACGTATATGGATTTTACGTTGCCTTTTAGATCTATTTCCACGCTCTTTTCTTAAAAATAATAAAAGAAATTTAGAAATGTAACTAGCAAGAGGAAGACGAAAAGTAAAAATTCTTCTTACTCTGCCAAGTATAGCTGCATAGAGAAATGGTATAATATGATTGAAATACGTTCTATAAAATTGGAAACTAAGTAACACCAAATTAGAAGATATAAAATGATTGCTTTTGAGGGTTTGGGTATTTTAATAAATTTATCTTTTGGACAAGATTATCGGTAGAGATTGGATATTTATCCAGAAAAGTAAATCAACAGTAAAGTTTATGCAAGTAAAGTGAATATTGAATGGTTGTCCAATACTTTTAATAAAATTAACAGTTGAATTACCAATAGAAATCAATAAATTAAAAGTCGCAGATTTCAAGCCACAGGTTCAAATAAATAATATAAATTAATATTTAGCTATGCTTGATACTTGTTGCATCACAGTCATTTGCATTAGCACTTGTTTGATTGGTACATTAATGTTTATGAAAATAGTAACTCCAAGGAGACACACAATTACGATAAAATTTACTGCATATAATCGAACGTGGCAGTGCACAAATGATTATAACTACAGAACCGTAATGCACTTGGACCATGAGAATTCATTACGGTGTAAAGCTGCCAAGTCCTGCAATGAGAGCCTCCAGACGTGGTGGCATAGAATGAAAGAGGGCCTGGATATGCTGCTACGCGGTCCAGAAAGTATCGTCAGTGGTTGCAGGTGGTCCAGAACAAACAAACTGGCGGCAACCGACATATCCCAGACATGTTCGATGGGCGACATGTCAAGCGAACGTGAGGACCGGGGAATAAGTGGGACGAAGAGGGATAGCACGTTCCTCGCCACATGTGCCCGGGCATTGTCCTACTGACATATGACATGTGGAGCTGCCTGCAGGAGGGGCAGTACCCAGGGTTGGCAACCACATTTTATTATAAGGTATCATACTTCATTTTTGGTCGCTATAATTTTCCTACCAATGAAATTTGTAGAGGAAAAATGTACGTGGGTGCAGTACCTTTTTTTTTTTTACTTATGGTTTTACGCCTCGTTGACGTCGAGGTCATTAGAGGCGGGATGATGGGATTGGGGACAAGAAATGAGAAGGAATTCGGCCATGGCCTTTTAAAGGAAGCATACTGGCATTCGCCTGGAGTGATTTGGGGAAACCATGGAAAACCCAAATCTGGATGCCCGGACGGGGATTCGAACCGCCGTCCTCCCGAATGCGAGGCCAGAATGCTAACCGTTCATCCACCACGCTCGGTGTGTGTGCAGGAAAGGGGGAAAAGGGGTGTAGGGAAATTGCCACAGTAGCGTGCGAGCCATTGCAATTAAATTGAATTAAAGTGTGGTAAAATACTTTATTTCGAGTAAAGTATACAATACATGGAACGGAACATTCTTATGCAAGTTCCACAACCTCCTGCAAATGCCCATCGGCCATGTTTTGATCTATGGCTGTGAGGACGCTCCAGCTAAGGGAATGTTTGAGCAGCAGGCACTCACGGGGGGACAAAAGGCTGGCGTCCTGTCGTTCTGCGAGCTAAATGGGCGCACCAGGGGTTGAGACCAGGTGAGGGACAGTTCCTGCGAGAGCTTAGTACTAGTGAATGAGCCGCAGATTTTTGTTCCAAAATGCAAGTGCGCTCTAAAGGTGTTGAGTTTTCTTTCTCTGCACCCAATGGAGCCACGGCCAGACGGAGGGTCATTCCGGCGGGAGATACCGTCGTGGATGTACTGGCAAGGATGGGCCAGCGGTATTAGTGTGGCGGATAGTGTAATCTGCCTTGGTGATGAGTGCTCTTCAAGAGTAAACTTCAAATGACGCGGCTGGTGGGATTGTGTGCCGTGTACGGACCAATGCAGCGTGTGCAGATTGTCTGAAACAACGGTAATTATCGTTGAATATCTAAAGAAAAATGAGCATTACACTTCAGTTTCGTTGGGACCTGAAGCAATCCTGGCAGGGAGACCTGCGTTTTAAAGAGATTCCTCAGCGCTCTCTTTAATTGCTAGCTGAGGTGACGCCATTTTTGTTATTAAATACTTACATGTCCTAAATGTTTTTTTTATCATTATTTTTTTTATTCTTCAAACCATCATGTTGTTCGTATTAATAAATGATAAATTGTGAAACATCAAACTTTATTTGTTGTAAATGCAACGGTATCCCAACAAGGCAATTAATTATAAATGCATAAATAATTGTAATATAAAACAATTAATAATTCCTCCTCCCCAAAAAAAAAAAAAAAATACTTTTCATTGTGGTTTTTTATCGACCGTTTCAATACTTGAGTATAAAGTATCATACATTATTTTTGGACTGTATACTTTATTCTAATTATAACGTATACGAAAATAATTTATTTGAGGTAAACTGTACAGTTCAAGGAAGGGAATACACTTGTGCGTTATTAATTTTCAAACGATATACTAATGCTTATAACGAGTGGCGCAGCTACGGTAGGGCTAGGCGGTGCCGTGCACTGGGGCCCCCAGACTCTCAGTCACAAGACTTGGTAGAGCTAAGGAAAAAAAGGTCGCCTAGGGGTCCCAATTACTTATTTTGTACCAGGGCTCTTGTTAACCTAGCTGCGCCCCTGCTTATAACGAAATAAAATGAATGATGGATAGGAGAAACAGAGCGTCCTTAAATTTAATTAAAAATGAGTTGTTCATTTATTTATAATTCTAGATTTATAATGTGGTACCAGCTATAACAGTTTAACAAAAAATTTGTGATCCTGTAAGAGCGAAAATGAATTTATTTAAAGCAATATGTACCTCTTTTTTCATATACTTTTCAGTTTCCTCTTCAAAAGACAAATATACTCTTTTTCGAAATAAGTTGGCAACCCTAGAAATACCTCGTGCTTTAAAACTCCCTGATGTAACGGTTGCTGTTCAGAATGCCCTCTAAACACTGGAGGCGAGATTGCTTGTTGCCAATGACGCCCAAACCGTGATACTGTTTGTCGCAAAGCCGCTCGACAGTGCAGTCTGTGCGATTGCGCTCTGTGGCTGGTCTGTCCGCCGCTCCCACCAGATTCGGCGTAGTCGCGGTACAGCCTTGACACAGTGACTAGTGAAAATCCCAGCGCCGCACGTCTGCCGAGATGTAGTGCCCAATTCGTGGCCTCCAACTATTTGCACACGATCAAATTCCCCTATAATATTCATCTTATGACTGCTGCGTTCAAATATTACTTATACCGCGAGTACCACTTCTTATTTTACCCGATCTCAACTCACGCCTGCTATCTCAAATTCAATTGCTCTCGAATGTATTATCATGAAATCTAATTCCTCTTTAAAAAAAAAAAAACTTGTTATTTCTATAATTTATTATTTCGACGTTGAAATTTCGCTCATAAAGACAATTCTTTTTACTGTTGTACACTTTATATTAACACTGCGAGTGGCATCTAAAATGGAGTTCACAATCTGCGAAAGAAACCACCAGTGAAATAGTAAAAAGACGCAACTACAGGTAAACCTTACAAGTGGTCAGGATTAACGCCGGTTCATGCATAAGAAAAACCGTTTAAACAACAAAAGCTGGGTAGCTGTCGTTTGAGGTGGGAGCGCACACAGCTCCAGTCTCAAGTTTTGGATAACGAATGATATGCTTCCCAGTATGCGTTAGATGTGTGGTAGGAGAAACACCTAAGTAACACCGGCGGTGACTCTTCAAACGCTGCAAAGGAAACTTTGCTAATAAGATTACAATGGTTACAGCAATTACGAAACTGCTCTTGGAGAGAGTGGGCTCATTTGTGCTGCCCTATAGAGTATCCGCGTAGGGCAGCCGTTTGAGGTGTCGGGACACACAGGACGTGCCGGTTCCTACTATCTCAGACTGCACGGCGCTTACCCTAAAGCTGCTGATGGACTACCTAATCCCGTTAACTGGGTGAAGGTCGTTGCCGGTAGCATGAGAAGTGCAATATGGGCTCGCGCAAGTGACTCTTCAAACTTTGAGAGGGAAGCATTGATGAATTGAGATGAAGAGATTATCGCAGGATAGGAATGGATTGAGGATTGCATCAAAGCAATCAAGAGACCGATGACAGCAAAAAAAAAGGGGGGGGGGAAGCAGGTGGATCCCCACCAGGCTTGGCGGTGCCCCGTCTAGGGGTTGGCGCCTTAGTGGCAGACAGTTTTGTTGATTGGTTGGAGTGTGCGACTCCGCACTTCTCCTATGCCGATATAAGGGAGTACTCGAAAGACAGCAGGTGTAGGGGAGCAGGGTGCATTGTCCCTTAGGTAAACAAGTGCGCGCATCAAGGCGTCGTATTCCCGTGTTCAGATCCGTAATTCGATCACTACTTTTTTCGTTGTGTGCATTTGCTTTTGCTAATATTCACCATTTACAGCATTAAAAATTATTTAAAAAAAAATCAACCAGTTAAACTTTGGAATTTCGTTATAACTGACTATAGACTCTTTGAATTGATTTTGAATTAATTTAGTCATGACCCCTGTCAATGTGACGTATCAACGTTTCATTTGCTGCTCAGGGTTAAGGGAGCGTCCATAAATCACGAAACTCCATTTTGGCCTCCTGTGAACCCGCCCTGCCCCCCCCCCTTTTTCTCCCGTAGCCCGACGTGGCTTTTGCCTCTAAACAACTCGTCTCCCCACCCCCACCCCCCGCGTAGCACTTAGCTTTTTTCCCCGTTGATACCAAAAGACATTTTGTACTGTTTTCTCCTGTAAGACTATCGTAAATTACATTCGGACATAATTAAATGACAGAAATAAATATTTACATGCTGTTGTGTGTTCTGCACCTCATTTTAACCGAGACAAATAATATGAATGAAAAGCTACGTGGCCTGGCTCGGACACCTCCCTCCCCCCCACGTACCCCTCCCCCCCTAGACCGAGCCACGTAGTTTATGAACGCTCCCTAATAACGTTACCGAAGCTGCATGCTAATGCAAGGTACAAAAAGGGAAAATTGAAAAAAAATGAAAGCAAATACGAAGAGGTCACACATTTAAACATTAGATTAGAAACATTTTGCTACCTGAAGTGCATTCAGTGTCGCCTGAACCAGTTCTTCAACCGTACAACTGTCTGGAAGGACGCGGTTGCTACGGTGATATTGTCGCACCAGATTCTGCAGTATTACGCTTGATCGGAAGCATAACTTAGGTTACGATAAATTTAGTAATCACTGGACCTTATGGAGGCCGTTGTGACGCGCGGTGGTAGGGGTTTCCCCAGCGCAAGTAGCTTACTTGCTGGCGGCGCCGGGGATTCCCTTCCTGTTGGCAGCGTGAAGCGAGGCCACCTGGGTTCGCGTGCTACCAGCTGCCGCGTGGAGCACTGTTGCTATCACTCGGTTGTGCTTGCCGCACTGCTGCAGCTGATTGCTTTACGGTGACCCCCACGCTGCCCTCATTTTCCCAGCATTCATGGTCAATTTCAGTTTCTGACATAGTCAACTCCTTGTGAAAAATGTTTGTTTTGTCGAATATATAATATAAAAATACATATTCAACAGTTTAAAAAAAAAAAAAAAAATATCTGCCACTTCATTTTGAGTTCCTGGCAGTCTTAATTTGCTTCTTTGAATAATTTGCTTTTTTGAATGAAAACTTCTGTAGGCACGTTAGGCGATGTTTGTTGAGTTCACGACATGACATGCTATGACGTGCCGTCACCGTCACGCTATAACATGTTGCGCGCAAGATATGCGCGTTGGACGCTTCATGGATGGCTAAAATCTTATGAGTTCGTATCGCCACCATGCTAATCTTAACAGTATAACTGTAGCTATAAGTATGACCTGTTGCGCTTGGACTGCCATGAAAATATGATTTATAGTCCTATCTAATATATAAAATGAATTATTTTTTTCTTCATATAAACACACAGGTTTTATCCGATTTTGAAAGAACTTTGCATACGTATTGTTTGAAACAAATAGAAAAATTCTGTTTACGTTGTTTACGAAAATCTAAACCCTCTCATTAATTTCTGTCAACGTTGTGTATACAAACTCACAATTTTTAATCCGATTTTGATAGAATTTAGCACACACTACAAAATAAGACGCTTACCTTCGAAAGTTTGTCTTTCCGGTTGCGGGTTCAAATGCTATGCGGGTTCCTGCCTCTGATACAGTAGCTTGGTACATCATCTTCGGATAGATCGGACTGACATTCGGGTTGTGGATTTAGTTAGAATTTTAGTTTTTGAAGTGAAAACTTCTTCAGGCACGTTGATGTGTAAGCGACATGCTAATGTTAGCAGTATATCAGGAGGGATCTGGTGGCTCAGTGGTTAAGGTGTCTGACTGGGTAACGAAAGATCGCTGGTTCAAGACCCCGTCTCGGTGGGTATTTTCACAGACGCTACACACGTCCTTCACTTCTGGCACAGCTTGTTGCGTAACGTGAGGTACGCCAGAACGCTTCCGTGGTTCGGGTTCCACGTTAAACTGTAGGTCCTCTGTGCCTGATAGGACTACCGTGTTAGCCTAAGACGGCTAAGACAGGGGCGGAATGTACAGCCACTAGAAAACCCTGTCACCACTTCATTACAACCGCACGGAGTTATTATTATTTAGTACTAGCTGACCCGGCAATGCTTCACTATTGCTGGACTTGAGTAGGCCCATAGATTAAATGAAAAAATATTTACATATAAATTTTAAACTACTGTTTCATTCATTTTCAGTTGGAAAGGGTGAGAGGGGATGCGCTTTGGAAAACATATGCAGGCAGTATTTTTCTGTTTGTTTCAAAGTATAAGTGTGCAAATTCTTATCTAAATCTGATAAAAAATGTGGTTTGTCTAAATTATGGGGTGAAAAAGTAATGGGGTTGGAAAGGGGGAGAGGGGATGAATATTCAGAAACCATACGTAGGCAGTAATTTTGTTTGTTTTAAAGTATAAGTGTACAAATTTTTATCTAAATCGGATAAAAAATGTGGTTTGCCTAAATTATGGGGTAAAAACGTAATGGGGGTGGAAAGGGGGAGAGGGGATGAATATTCGGAAACCATACGTAGGCTATATTTTTCTGTTTGTTTTAAAGTATATGTGTACAAATTCTTATCTAAATCGGATTAAAAATGTGGTTTGCCTAAATTATGGGGTAAAAACGTAATGGGGGTGGAAAGGGGAAGAATATTCGGAAACAATACGTAGGCAGTATTTTTCTGTTTGTTTTAAAGTATAAGTGTACAAATTCTTATCTAAATCGGATAAAAAATGTGGTTTGCCTAAATTATGGGGTAAAAACGTAATGGGGGTGGAAAGGGGGAGAGGGGATGAATATTCGGAAATCATATGTTGGCAGTATTTTTCTGTTTGTTTTAAAGTATAAGTGTACAAATTCTTATCTAAATCGGATAAAAATGTGGTTTGCCTAAATTATGGGGTAAAAACATAATGGGGGTGGAAAGGGGGAGAGGGGAAGAATATTCGGAAACAATACGTAGGCAGTATTTTTCTGTTTGTTTTAAAGTATAAGTGTACAAATTCTTATCTAAATCGGATAAAAAATGTGGTTTGCCTAAATTATGGGGTAAAAACGTAATGGGGTGGAAAGGGGGAGAGGGGATGAATATTCGGAAATCATATGTTGGCAGTATTTTTCTGTTTGTTTTAAAGTATAAGTGTACAAATTCTTATCTAAATCGGATAAAAAATGTGGTTTGCCTAAATTATGGGGTAAAAACGTAATGGGGTGGAAAGGGGGAGAGGGGATGAATATTCGGAAACCATATGTTGGCAGTATTTTTCTGTTTGTTTTAAAGAATTCCTATATAAATCGGATAAAAAATGTGGTATTGCCTAAATTATGGGGATGAAAGGGGGCGAGGGGATTAATATTAGGAAACCGTATGTAGGCAGTTTTTTTTTTTTTTTTTTTTTTTTTTTTTTTTTTTTTTAAGTATAAGTGTACAAATTTCTATCTAAATCGGATAAAAAAATGTGGTTTTGCCGAAATTATGGGGTGTTATGGGGAACAGGGGTGACTTTTTGGAAATTTTTTTTCACAGGAACCTTCGCAGACGCACACTCGAAAACTCTCCAAAGTTTCATTGCAATCTGATAAATGGTATAGGAATGCATAGAAGACGAACAAACAAACATTGATTTTTATATATAAGAAGATAGCTGTATGACGTGTTGCGCGTATGATATTCAGAGTTTCAAGTTTTCATTTCTGTCGGCAGCCCCAATAACTGCCAACAGATTTTTTTCTGATTACTAACCAACTGTAAACTTTTGAACTTATATTTCACGGCTATTATTGGGACAAAAGTTTCCCGCGATCAGTGAAAGTATTTTCTGCCAATATATACAACCAAATAAACACGGTGTTTTAACACCATATTCCGCTGGTCATAATCGCCGTCGCCGTCTTTAAATGAAGTGTTGGCGAGGCCGGAAGACGAGAACTTCTTCTGTTCGCCAAAAGCGAGCATTACCTGGCTGACATGTCGTATGGCAGTTCGTCACCTAGCAGCTGTTTTCAAAACTACGAACGCAGCTTCTGTAACTGCCATCCATGCTGCACTAAGTTGGTATAACGCCCAGAAAGTTTTCGATCTTTCACAAAATATCTTTGTATACAACCTACCTTTAAAAAAAGGAAAAGAGCCGGATTCAAGTGACAGAACAAAAAAATTGTAAAAGTCGCTTATCCAAAACTGGAACAGTCCGACAAGGACTAAAAAAAAGCATTATAGACATCTTAAGAGAATCATGGGATTAATGGTTTGGTAATATGAGAATGGTGCCAAATGTATCTTCTAAGACCGGAATTACACTGTAAAAGTTATTTGCCAAAGATCTTTGCTAAAAGATATTTTATAAAATACTTTACAGTGTAAAAGATTTCTTTTATAAAATTTCCTTTATAAAATGTAATACGTTGGCATTACATTTTATAAAAGATTTGAAAGTAAACAAAGAAAATGGCGCAAGCAAAGTTACCGAAGTTTGTTAGGACTGCCGAATCCATGAAAATTTTGATTTCTGAGTATAAACACAAGAAAATGTTGTACAGTCAAAAATATATAGACTATAAGACTGGGAATAAAAAGGCGGCCACTAACGCAAATATTGCGAAGTTAATTAGTTCTATGAAAGAAGGCTGTGCTGTTAATGACTTGAAAAAGAAAATTAATGGATTAAGAAGATAGTACTTAACATGTTTCTGGAGTAATAGCTGTGCAATACAAGTGGCATACTGCAGAATGGTGTAGATCCGCCACCAGCATTTGAGTACAGCCCTTTGAACACAAAATAGACACCCAGTAGTATATATCGTTAAGTTCAGCGGTAATAATCCTCAAGTAGAAATTTTTGAAAAAATTGTAGTAAGAATTTATTGGACCTAAGCTGTAGCTTTGACCATAATTTTTATAATATATCACGTCTTCACATTGCAGCTCTTACACTAAACTTTGATGAATTCGTTTCATATCAAGTGTTGCAATCTACGATCTAACTAAAACATATTTACTTCTCTTCAGTTTCTTCAATAAAACGCATATTGAGACAGATGCACTTCCTGCGGCTGCACAAGCATACAACTTTACATAATTAATTTCAGAGAACTATGATGAAAAATTTTATGTGATGCAATGGGCCTGAGAAGATATTATAAAATATCTTTTATAAAATAAACATGATAAAATCTTTATATATAAAGATGAATGTATGTTTGTTGGTTTGTTTGTTTGTTTGTTTGTTTGTTTGTTTGTTTGTTGGTTTGTTTGTTGGTTTGTTTGTTCTTCATACAAATCCACAGTTTTCATCCGATCTCAATGAAACTTTGCACACTTATCCTTTGAAACAAGGAGAAAAATACTGTCTACATTTGGTTGAAAAATTATCTGTATAAATAACACATTTGTCTCATAACTTCGAAATACGGCGGTAGACAGAGACGTTGGATGTGGACGACTCCGTACCGAGTTTCCCCGTAGTGGACTGGCAGCTGAGTGGCTAAAGCGCTGGCTTACGAACGTCGTGGTCTTCGGTTCAAATCTACGTAGGGGATAAGATTTTTTAAAATTGTTTTTCATCGTAAGAGTCAGGCCTGGGCCGTAAGTTATTCGGATTGAATGTTAAACCATAGATATTAGAAAGTTAGGGGTGCAATGCGAGGCAAATCGTAGGTATTCTTGCAATGTTGTAGGTGTATACTTTTTTACGTTATAATGATCCTCAGGTTTTGTTCGCAGTCAGTGTGTAAATGTGAACCACAGTAATCTTTATATATAAAGATGGAGGTATATTTGTTTGTTGGTTTGTTTGTTTTTTCTTTTGTTTGTTCTTCATACAAATCCACAGTTTTTATCCGTTCTGGATGAAACTTTGCACGCTTATCCTTTGAAACAAGGAGAAAAATACTGTCTACATCTGGTTGAAAAATTATCTGTATAAATAACACATTTGTCTCATTACTTCGAAATATGGCGGTAGACAGAGACGTTGGATGTGAACGACTCCGTACCGAGTTTCCCCGTAGTGGCCTGGCAGCTGAGTGGCTAAAGCGCTGGCTTACGAATGTCGTGGCCTCCGGTTCGAATCTCCGTTGGGGATAAGATTTTTTAAAAAATTTTTTCATCGTAAGAGTCAGGCCTGGGCCGTAGGTTAAACCGTAGATATTAAACCGTAGATATTAGAAAGTTAGGGGTGCAATGCGAGGCAAATCGTAGGTATTTTTGCAATGTTGTAGGTGTATACTTTTTTACGTTATAATGATCCCTCAGGTTTTGTTCGCAGTCAGTGTGTAAGTGTGAACCACAGTAATATTATTATAATTAGGGATGTAAGTCTCTGTCTTTTTGATACGTTATGACGACCAAATGGCTATATCGTTGTGATGTAATTTTATAAGGAAATCTGTATGAAGGGCACAGGATATTTTTTCCAGTATGATTAACAGTTGTAGTCACGAAATTTTGAGACCTTATCGAATGGTGACAGAAATATGTAGGAATTGATTCTCATAACTTGGAAATACGGCGATCGACAGACACGTTGGATATGCACGTCTTCAGACCGTGTTTCCGTGTAGTGAGCTGGAAGCTCAGTGGCTAAAGAGCTTGCTTACGAACGTCGTGGTCTCCGGTTGAAATCTCCGTCGGGGATCAGATTTTAAAAAATTGTTTTTCATCGTAAGAGTCAGGCCTGGGTCGTAGGTTATTCGTATTGAATGTTAAACTGTAGATATTAGAAAGTTAGGGGCGCAATGCGAGGCAAATCGTAGGTAGTCTTGCAATGTTGTAGGTGTACACTTTTTTACGTTATAATGATCCCTCAGGTGTTGTTCACAGTCAGTGTGTGAGTGTGAACCACAGTAATATTATTATAAATACGGAAGGAAGTCTCTGTCTTTTTGTTACGTTTTGACGACTAATTGGCTATATCGTTGTGATGTAATTTTATAAGGAAATCTGTATGAAGGGCAGAGGATATTTTTTCCAGTATGATTAACAGTTGTAGTCACGAAATTTTGAGACCTTATCGAATGGTGACAGAAATATGTTAGAATTGATTCTCATAACTTGGAAATACGGCGATCGACAGACACGTTGGATATGCACGTCTTCAGACCGTGTTTCCGTGTAGTGAGCTGGAAGCTCAGTGGCAGTTTGCATCGAGCCACCGTCGCGTGCGGTTGCTCGATACTTCCCTCAAGCGAGGTTCAGTGAGTGTATCAGTGAAAACTTAGCTTGTGGTTTACGACAGTGAAAATGGAATCGACGATACGGAAGAATACACTGAAATTTGCGTTCGACGCGAAGGAGACAAGACCACGTGCATATGACTTCCATGAATGGCTGTATGAAAAATTCGACTCGACAGACGCAGATGTATACGGAATCCAAATGGACTTCTTGACTTATGCAGTATACGTTAAAATGACAAATGACAACTTGTGCAATACTATCGTAGAGAAAACTGGAGGGAAAGCCGACTACCAGAACCCAGATGGAACCGTAAGTACCGTATATATAAGCCACGCAGGGGTGGGGCTACGATCAGTAAGAGTCTTTAATGTACCATTTGAAATTAGTAATGCTAGTGTAACGGCAGCAATCCGAAACTATGGTGAAATAATAACGGCGACCGACGAAAAATGGAGCCCTAAGTTCAGATTCCAAGCAAACAACGGCATACGGTGTGTGAAAATTGATTTAAAAAAACATATACCTTCCTATATAATGGTACAGGGTTTCAAAGCACTAATAATATATGAGGGACAACCGCGCACATGCTCTGTTTGCAATGAACCTGGACATCTAAGATCTGAGTGTACAAAACGCCGACCATTACAACTTCCAAGAGTAAAATTGTCAACATCAGAAACTATAACAGCAAATGCTACAATCGCGGAAGCGAGTAAGGAAAGTAGCAACACAGCGTCTTATGCAGAAGCCACGGCACAAGTCAACAGTGTAAACATAGGCCACACTGTAACATCAGCATGTGAGCCACACACAGAAACGTTGGAAAACACGGAAAACATGGAGATCGATGTAGAGGACAACTCGGAACAGCTCGGCGGTAAACAGGAAACACAAGCCGAAAAATCTGGACAAGAAGAAGAAGAAAACGAAGAACAAGAACCGGAACAGAAATTACATGAAAAAGAAATAGAAGAAGAGAGTATCCCAGAACATGTCATACACATAGAAACATTTACAAATAAAACAACTCACCAGGCAGAAGAAGATTCCGAAACAAAACAACGGATTGAAATGCACAGCTCAACGATCAATAACAAAGCCGAGAAAGAAATAAGCGAGAAGAGAATAACAAGACAATCTAGCAGAAGTGCAAATAAGGATGGTGCCAATACCGCAAGTCAATACATAGCAAAAAAACGCCGAGCTCTCAGTGAACGACTCGAAAACAACGGCAAACCAGTAAAAAGAATAGCAGAGAAAGTAGAACGAACAACAAATAACGCCAAATCAGGACAAGAAGAAGAAGAAGAAGAAACAACCAAAGTTAGAATTGGACAAGACACACCAAAATACGTAAACGATCAGAAGATAAGAGAAGAAGATAAACCAAAACTCCTCAGTAAAGACAGCTGGTACGAGGAAGTAATGGAGGGATCTGATGAGACGTAAAATAACCAATGACAAGCAATCAAAGTTATAGCATTGCAACTATAAATATGAACAGAGTAATTACGCCATTCAAAATAAAATGCCTAGCGGATTATATTAAACAAAACAGTATTGACATCGCAATGTTACAAGAAGTGACTTTTACGGAACTAAACATCCCTGGATACGATGGAATAATCAACTACTCCAAAGAAACCAACACGGGAACGGCCCTCGTGATTAGAGAGGGAATTGAGACGGTTAGTACAGAAACATTAACAAACGGCAGGGCCATTGCAACTACAATAAATAACACGCGAATAATTAATGTTTACGCCCCCTCTGGCAATAATAATCGAGCCCAAAGAGCACACTTCTACAAAACAGAGCTACCCTGTCTCCTGCGAAATACCACAGGTGCAATAATAATGGGAGGTGACTTTAATTGTGTACTAAGCCAAAAAGATCAAACCCCAAATTTCAATGGGTGCAGGGAGATGACTAACCTCATTCGAGGGATGGACTTTCACGACGCTTGGGAATGCATTCACGGAAATGCCAAAGCCTACACATATGTCTCAAACAACTCGGCAAGCCGACTCGACAGGATCTACGTAACGGAGACTCTCCGAACCAAAAACAACCAGTGCAAACATCTTTCCTCTAAGCTTTTCAGATCACAACAGTATGCAATGTACTGTCAACATGCAGAGGCAGCCAGTTAGCAGAGGCAAAGGATTCTGGAAATGTAACATCTCTATGCTTGAAGACCCGGCGCTAGACGAAGAAATCAAAAGTGTCTGGGACGAATGTCTAAAAAACTGTAAAAAATATAAAAGCACACTATCTTGGTGGGTTGAACATGTGAAACCAAAACTAAAACGAACCTTAATCTCCTGGGGGACACAAAAGAACTATTGGATGAAGGGCACAATTGAGTATTATTACAGATGCATCAAGGAATTATACCAAGAGCCCACCATAACTGTCGATACTAATATAAAAATAAAAAAATACAAAGCCAAGATCCTATCATTACAAAATATGCAAGCAAACAAACTTCTGACAACTTCAAAACCGACTGACGTCGCAACCAAAGAAACGGCAGCCTTGTACCACCTTATAAGGAGCACAAAAAGGAGTAAAAAAACTTTAATAACCAATATAATTAAAGAAAATGGTGAAAACATCAAGGACGGAAGAGATATAATTAAAGAAATTACCACGCATTATAAAAATATTTTTAAGTCAACTCCAACTAGTACGGCGGCAATCTCCGATTTAATATCCAACTCAAGTAACACAGCAAGTGTGGAAGAATCAGCAACTCTAACAAGAATTTTTGACCAGGATGAAATTCATACATCGATAAACAAAGCAGCAAGAGGGAAATCCCCAGGACCGGATGGGTTACCCATAGAATTTTATATTCATTACTGGCCCATGCTAAGAAATAAGTTAACAGAGATTCTAAACGACTTATGGACAGAGGATAATCTTCCCACCGCCTTCACAGAGGGCATCATAGTGCTAGTACCCAAAGGCAACCAGATCAAAAAAATCAATGAAATACGACCAATAACTTTGTTAAATTCAGACTTTAAAATACTAACGAGAATCCTCAAAACTAGACTGGAACCCCTCATGGAGAAAATCTTAGGACCTCATCAAACCAGTGCTATTCCCGGACGTAGCATCTTAAATACTGTGTGCGAATACCGTGATATTATCAGCATAAACGCAGAAAAACAAACGCCATCAGCTCTACTATTCCTCGATTTTGAAAAAGCTTTTGACCGAATTGAACATAATTACCTCTTAAAAATCATGGAACATAAAGGATTTGGCTCCCCATTCGTGGAAGTAATAAAGAAAATAATTACAAACACACATTCAAAACTTCTTATAAACGGACACCTGTCAGCGCCCGTCAAGATAGAAAGATCGATAAGACAAGGATGCCCGCTATCAATGATCCTGTACGCACTGGCAACGGAACCCCTGCTTGAGAAATGTCACCAAAATTTAACAGGCATTAATCTAAACGGATACAAATTTACATGCAGAGGATACGCAGACGACATTTGTATAGCCGAAACTTCAGCGGAGGACATCCAAAAAACGTGGGAAATAATCACAACGTTCACGGAAGCAACAGGCGCAAAACTTAACCCAAAGAAAACAGCACTGCTCCAAATAAGTGGAGCAGAGATCCCACCTCCAACAGACATCTGGTACGAGCAAGTAGAAGAACATAAGACATTAGGCATTGTTTTTCAAAAGAACATTATGAAAACAATAACTAAAAACTGGCTCATAACACTACCAAAAATTAGGGCTGTTATAAACATGCACTGTGATAGAGATCTGGATGCAATACAGAAGGCTAAAATCGTACAAGTATCTTTATTGAGTAAAATGGTCTACATCGCCCAAGTACTGCCGATACCCGACACAATTGCAGATCGGATACAGAATCTGCTCGGGTGGTTCGCAAGCAGGGGTAAGATCTTCAAAACAGCGTTCAAAACAATGACTCTACCCCTAGGAAAAGGAGGCATAGGAATGATAAGCGTACGCGAAAGGATGCTGCGCATTATTCCTCAAAAGAACCATAACGACAGCGGAAAATGACCCAAATGGCCCAACAAATAACTTGATTAAAGAAACAAAACCAGTCACTGAGGAAATACCTTTCAACATGGCCGCGATAAAGTTCAACTTACCACATATGAGAAAATTTCACCTAGAAACAACTTATGCAAAAACCAAAGGATGCACCCTGTACAACAAGACAACAAAAGAAATCTACAAAATAATCAACACAACTAACCACAGAAATAAAATCGAAATTAAAAATCCACAATACAACTGGAGCAACATCTGGAAAAATATAACGAATAAAACTCTAAACACTAAAACACAATCCTTGTGGTATGACGTCGTAAATGAAAAAATCTCAACCAACAGAAGACTTTACGAAATACATCTATCCCCGAATGACAGATGCAGAAATTGCGGAAATACTGACACCCTGATACACAGAATAACGTGTAACCAAAACCAGAAAATATGGAATTGGGCAAGAAGAAGAATAGCCTTCCTTGACAGAACATCACCTTTAACCGTGAGCATCCAGGAAATACTGAAACCTGAGAAAAGAGATATCCTGAAACGAAACACAACACGGTACAATGGATACTAGGCAATACCCTAACTTATATGCTACAAACGGAAAAGAGTACTTACGACGAATATATAGCATATATGAATACTATATATTACGAAATTATCCAAACTCAAAATTATAAAAAAGACTTCGCACGGATGCTCGATATAATAATGACAGAATCATTCCAATGATCACAATTTAACCAAATAAAACTGTTTATAAACCCCGCCTAGACCCAAAGAGAGACTTTTTGAATCAAAGGCACGAGGGGAACCTAACTGTACCAAATATTCAAATCAAAAAACAAAACATCCAACTGATGGAAAATACCACTAATAAATACAAATAAGGAAAAGACAACATTGAAACCCAAATTTTATTATAAAAAGGTTTAGAGCCAGGCAAAGAGCCAACCACTGGCGAGCGAAAGGCAGGGCTGAAGGTGAGGAAGGAGGCCCAAAAAAAAAAAAGAAAAAAAAAAAAAAAAAGTGGCTAAAGAGCTTGCTTACGAACGTCGTGGTCTCCGGTTGAAATCTCCGTCGGGGATCAGATTTTTAAAAATTGTTTTTCATCGTAAGAGTCAGGCCTGGGTCGTAGGTTATTCGTATTGAATGTTAAACTGTAGATATTAGAAAGTTAGGGGCGCAATGCGAGGCAAATCGTAGGTAGTCTTGCAATGTTGTAGGTGTACACTTTTTACGTTATAATGATCCCTCAGGTGTTGTTCACAGTCAGTGTGTGAGTGTGAACCACAGTTATATTATTATAAATACGGAAGTAATTCTCTGTCTTTTTGTTACGTTTTGACGACTAAATGGCTATATTGTTGTGATGTAATTTTATAAGGAAATGTGTATGAAGGGCACAGGATATTTTTTCCAGATGTTGTCACGAAATTTTGAGATCTTATCGAATAGTGACAGAAATATGTTGGAAATTAATTCTCTTCAAGAGGCAGGTTCGACGGTAGAATGATATAGTGATAGCTTTCCTGTCATATTATGCCGACTCGATATTGTTTGGGACTAATCCTTCGTTACCAACAACTTACTATATTTAATTCTGGCAAAAAAATCTTAATCCACGCGTACGAAGTCGCGGGTACGAGGCTAGTCTTTTATAAAAGATCTTTGGTAAAGATCTTTTACAGTGTAATGCCGGCCTAAGGCAAGGCTGCCCAACCAATTTTCGAGATGGGCCACAATTTCTTTTATAAGTTAGCCTGTTAACCTCAATTTCGAAAGTTAGCTTGCGGGCCGCATAATTCTTGCCGATAGTTGCAATAGATATTTAAATATAACAAACATATAAGTAATACTGTTTAATTACAATCACAAAGTAAAAACCATCAATGAGACCTTTGCAGAGGTTTATGAGCAAGCATATTCTAGAGTGCTGCTGTTGGCGGACCTAGGGTTGGGCGGCCTTGTTCTAAGGCATATTTAAAAAAAATCAGTAACAGGTAAAAGACCGAGAAGAACAAACGAGATAGTTGGATGAAGCAGTCGTAATCCAATCTGGGAAAAGATACTGGAAGAAAAGTGGTAGGAAGACGGGATGTAATGGAAGCGAGTTTTTCATTACCAAACTCGAAGCAGAAAATTGATAAAGATGAAAACTAGCTCTCAGTTAAAATCACAGACCCCTGGGCCGAAATTGACCCGGCTATTTTTGTAATGAGAAGCCAGCTCGCTGGCTCCTGAAAGTTTACATTTTATTGATTTATTTATACATTACCGGCTGCCATCCTGAAGTGTACCCATCAGTCCGTGTAATCTTTTTTACAGTGTTTCGTGTGGTTGCGATATGTGTGGCTCCTTAGGCGAAATTTAAGGTCATTTTACACTTTATTCCGAATTGCTAAACTCATTACACCGTAATCTTTAGTTACTTATTTGCTGTCTACTTTTATCGTATTTCCAATTACAACCTTCGTAGTCAAATGTACACCAACAATTATTTTTAGAGCTGAGTAGTGCGATTGCTGTTGCGTGTGTTTGGTGTAATTGTATACAGGCAGCCGTGGGCTGTCGGTGAAAGTCGGTTCCTTCCCGTTATTCCTGTCCGATCTCTGACGTAGAGCAGCTCTTACGTGTCATTGTGTCGAAACCACAAGAAGCACTTTGGCGCCTGTCTTCCGCCAGAAGGATCCGGTCCCATTATTGCGCTCGATCAGCAGACAGTAAATATATTATGGTTATATGTCTTTCACTTAGTTGGTGATCACTAGACTACAGTGGGGAATCTCTAGGCATGTGTATACAGTTTATAGTATACAACCACACTTACTTGTAATAATTATATGTCTTTCTTCGATATTACAATAAACGTAATTTCACTCCCACAACGAGATCTACCACAGTTTATGAAACTAATATTCACCGTCATATACCACAATAATAATTCAACTAAGTAAAAAAACTCTCTTGTGCGTCACAATCACTTTTATTTCTCCAGTTTAACTATGTAGTATCTTTAACTGTATAACTTATTTATATGGAAAGTCCCGCATATCAATCACAAATTCGTGACCACCAGCATGTATTAGTTTCATTGGTTGCTAAGACATGCTATGATTTGATAACCCACTTTTACTTTATTCCCCTATAGCTAAAATTATTTTTAAACAATTCATATCTCTACTACTGAGAGTGAAAATTGCAGCACCCAGAAAGAATGGTCTGAATCACTCCAAAATCGAAGATGTGTAGAACAGTGTAATTATAATAAGTGACCAGAATTGCAGAGAGATCTCGTGCGTATAGGCCCAACAGCGTGCCCTTTTATGTGATTGGACAGCTCAGTGCTACGCCACGCTCAGAGCCGTAGCCAGGATAGCACCAGGATAGCGCCAGATGTATTTTCTTCCTTGTATCAGTTCACCACAGTTACATAGTTATACGTTAAGAAATAATTATTTCTCATTAATAAAACCGCTTTGAATGTTCTCATTTGAAGTTGCTAACTGGTTTATTAGTAGCGTGGTGCAGTTCAGACATCGCCACTACCACTTAAGACATTAATGTTCTAAACCCTTAAAGCCATGAAACGTTCTACTTTCATTCACAGGCCTATATGTAATCATCATGCAGTCCTTTTCTAGCGCATCTGTGAAGTCATCGACGAAACTGTGGTCCTAAAGTGACGTTATAAGGTAAGCAGGAAACTAAGTCGCCTGTTTTGCCAACTCAGCAGACCAGACGTCATAGTGCGTCGAGGAAGTGGTGCCAATGAGAGGTGAGTGTGACAAGTGAATCAGACTGTGACGTCGGAGCTGATGAATGGACCCAGCGGAGGCTCCAGGGACCACTCACGAAAACCAACAGCAACAGCCGAACGAGATTCCTTTCTCCAAGCCAGTGAGGGCACAAAAAGTTAACGTGTCAATGATCAGCTGTTCTGTAAAAGAATATTATACGAAGTTCAATATAATGAGGCAAGTTACGATGAACGGGTCGTTTTGTAACTACAGAAACAGTTTATTATTTATTTATAACTAAAAGGATTAACAATGAGTAGATTGGATTTCAGGTTACCAAAATTTGATTAAGTAATAGTAACATCATTATTTATTCCTGAAAGACTATGTCCGTGGAAGATTGCGCAAATTATGGCTACGACATATTATGCATGATGCAACTATTCATTTTCTTCAGACTGCTATTAAGATAACTTTTATGACTTTTATTTGCTGCTTTGGGCTTATCTAGCGGAAGTCCGCTAAATAATTTAAATCACTTCGAACTATTCTTCTTCAGACTTTCAGCATGTATTTGTAAAGCTGTCTAATATGTAACTGGATGTTTTGTAGAATTTTCCTCAGTTGTAAGTTATGATTATAAATGTATGATAAGCTGTTATTTCCATTGCAATTGATTTTTTTTCACGTACGGAAAGCAGAAGGCAAACATGTAATAAACGAATTCACAAATATGACACATCAGACACTATACACATTACGAAAAATAAAATAAGAAATGCAGACAGCTCCGATAAGATACCATCAAAAGGGACACACGCACAACTTAACAAACTAACACGAACATACACATTTTCAAAAAAAGAACGCGCTGCACCAAATAAACAACAGATGGCGCAAACAAAGCAACGCTACACAGCTCTTATATCTTCTAAAAGGTAAGCAGAAGTATAACGGCGTTTACAAGACTAGGTATTACAGAGTAGTGAAATATTCTGTGATTAATATACAACCCGCGGAAAATCTCTAGTATCTAAGATCTAAGAGACGGGATTATAGTCGGTAAAATTCATAACAATTGGCTAGATGAAATTTACTTCTATGACCCAATGCTTAGTGGCAGCATTATATCCCAGATAACAGTCTGCAACTTTTGAAAGATAATATTTACAGATGTACAGAGATGTGCAAGATACCTCGAAAAAAGTATTTGAATACAAGATACAAGATACATTTAAATAATGTATCTTAGATATCAGATACAAGATACTTTTGGAAAAGGTATTTGAAATACAAGATACAAAATACATATTTTCTAGATACTTTTTTAAGATAAAATACTTTTTTTACAAAATGTATTATTTTTATTTAGAAACATATTTTACTACAATGTACAACTGTTGCTTAAGGTTTTAAATGAGACTTAAGTATAATAAGTTTTTCAAACATCTCATCACTCATTTTTCTTCGGTGGGTCTCATTATTATTCCCCCGAAAGAGAAGAGTCGTTCCACAGGGGCGGAACTTGGCAAACAAGTGTTATATTTTAAAAATATTTTCTTGATTGTTGGATAAGTATTTAAACTTTTTAGGTAGATGTCCTTATTATTAAGGTATTGAAGTGTTTCTAAATCAGCGGTGCTGCCAGTAGATTCTGTACTGTCGCCACTAGTGGCACTACCAACAGAGGAATCAGAGTCATCAAAAAACATGTAATAAGATTCGTCTTTTGTCTTCTTTCTTATATCCTCTCCACTACTCTTTGAAGCCTCTGATTCTTTATTTTCAGATTGATTAATTTTCCGTGTTTCAATCAGGATAAGCTCTTTTACATGCTCTTTAAACATTTTTGGCACCCACTTCATTTAAAAAAACGGATGGGTCACTGAAGCTAATATTGCATCATTTTCTGCAGGCTCAAATTGCAAAAACTTTTTTTGAAACGTTTATTTAAATTTTCTTCAATAACATCTAACAAAGGGCCACAATATCTTAGATTTTCCATTTTAAGGCATTTAACCATTTGCCGGATTCTCATTAGTTCGGGTAGTAGACAACCATAGTAGGTATCTTTATCACCTTGCAGACTTTGAATAGCTTCTGCTATAGGTTTTGAACAATTTACATATTCCCATAAAAATTGAAGTTAATTTAAGGCTTTTCATGGTTTCATTGAGACGCTCCTGCACTGATAAAAGGTCTTTTATGGAATTATAATAAGAGTTTGTAACATAACCGTTGAAATTACGGATATAATTTTAGTATAAATTGTGATCTGAGAAGTAAATGTAATGTCTTTGGTGTTGAGCGATTACTTAGCGCGCTTTGAAACAGTCTTGTATTGGCGACGTTAGAGTAAGCTACGGTCAGCGAGAGCTTATATGCCGCGGCCGGGAGCATGTGTGTGTGCGTGTGTCGCTTAACCGAGGCTCAGAGTTGTAAGACATTGTGTGGACATTCTGAAGGTATTTTTGTGGACTATGAAAGTTATTTTGAATGAACTGGTTTCCCATAAACTGTGTATGTGGAACTGCTATTGATTTGGATCACGTCGATTGTGTAATAATTAATTACGGGGCTTGTATTGAATGTTACAATCCTTGATTATCCTCGAACCTGCATTCTTTGGATAAGAAGTTTAGTTTTTAAGTATCTGCTGGCTGGCTTAGATATTTGTAGTTTCGGAGGAATAAATGTGAGTTAATGTGAAAACTGAAGTGCGGTGTATTTCTCAGTACTTTCTTACTTGTTTCTCTGACTACAATTCTAATTTATCTAACTAGTAAAGATCAGCAGATTGGCGACCGCACGGCTGACCGAACTTTTTATTTATAAGTGTTAATTCATAATTAAATCTGAAAGCCCCAACAAGTACTACGACAAGACGACTGTGAGCTTGCATGGCGCCTCAGTGACAGGACGTGTGGTTAAATAGGCATCTGGAGGAGAAATTAACTTTCAATTCCAGAGCATACACACGAGGATAAAGAGGACAAAGGATAAATTACGGCGAAGTGAGAATAAAGTGACAATTAGGCGCGAAGACGACAATAGCCAAAGTGGAAGATATAACACTACAACGACACGAGGCAGTGAGTCAAAGACGGCGAGCGAAGATAATCTACTCTGAGACCAGGGAGGTGGCGCATGAACTCGACGAGCATTTCCGAACGGAGCCGAGAGCAGCCGAAGGGAGCCGAGCCGGAGCAGCCGACACGAGCGGAGCCGAGAGCAGCCGGAGGAAGCCGAGCCGGAGCAGCTGATTCGAGCCAACCTGCGACCAGCCGAGCTGAGCCGAGCAGACTCGAGTGAAGACACCAAAGCTAAGTGCGCGTGTTGCTGCTAGCGAGCTGCTGCGAAGCGTCTGTTCCTATCTGTTCCGTTCCTTTAATATTTTTTTCCTATAATTTCGAGTCGCACATAGGAAGGAAAACCGAGTTGAGTTTTTCTCTCCTTTTTGCCCATTCCTTTGTCATTCTGGTGACACTTACCGCATGTTGACGCAGCACAAGTAGTTGGTTTCAGTTTGCATGCATTTAATTCTGATATGTTGACTGAGTTTCATGAATAGCAGCGTTGTATTGGTTTTGTTTGCTGTGAATTGGAAAGGGGGAAGTAAAGCAACTGAGTTATTATCATAATTGGATTTTCCCGTGGGATTTGTAATATTAACTTACTGAAATGGGGGAAGAGACGGAGTCAAAAGTGGCTGAAATGGCTGAAATGCTGGCTAGGTTTGCGGAAACCCTTAATGATAAACTTGATTCCAAATTTGAAACCATTAGGGACTCTCATGATAAACTTGATTCGAAGTTTGATTCCAAATTTCAAACCCTAAATGATAATTTTAATTCTGAGCTTGATTCCAAATTTGAAACCCTTAGGGACTCTCATGATAAACTTGATTCTAAACTCTATTCCAAATTTGAAACCCTTAATGGTAGACTTGAAGTAATGGAAAGGGACGCAGAAGTCCGTCACGATAGCTTAGTCAAGGAACAGAAATTGCACATTGCGGAGTTAGAGAGAAAACTCGAAGAGTATAGTGTTAGGTGTATTGGTCGGACGGAGGAGTTGTCCTCTCAAGTTTCCGAGTTAAAACAACAGGTTGAGCAGGAAACGAGTGGTTTGCGCCAGGATACCGGTGCCTTACAGGCGCAATATTTACAGTTAATGGAAAAAAGCGACAGTCAGAGCCACCGCGTAGGGTGCCTTGAAGATCAGATACAATGTCCGAGTTACCAAGGGAAGTTGAAAAGATATTACTGTATTCACAAAAACATAGTCTTTTGGCGTAATTCGGAAATGAATGAAAACTGGAAGGTATGGATTCCAGAAAGAAGCGTCGACGCACTAATCACTTATCACCATCTTAGCTATGGGCATTTCGGACCAAGCAAATGTTATAGGGTTATCAAAGAAAACTGTTATTTTAATAATATGTCCAGGAGAGTAGCGAAGTTGTTGTCTACATGTGACATTTGTCAGAAGACGAAAGTGGACAGTGTACTGAGGAGGGGTGATATGGAATGCATCTTGCCAGAAAGTGTGTTAGAGTTAGTAGCAGTCGACGTGTGTGGCCCACTGCCGAGGTCCAGAGGCGGAGTCACGCAGATATTGGTAGTTATTGATGTTTTCTCGAAATACGTTAGACTGTACCCTTTGAAAAGAGCGACGGCCAAGGTCATGGCTAACAAAATTGTGGAAGATTTCATACCTAAAGTAGGAAAACCTCATAAGGTGATTTCGGACAATGCTCCATCATTTTGTAGCCGCAGATGGGTGGGACGCCTTGAGCGAGAAGGAATTGAAGTACTGAAAACATCTTTATATCACCCTCCGGGTAATGTGTCTGAGAGGGTAATGAGAGAGATAGGGAGGTGGCTGAGGTGTTATTGTGTGGATAACCATCAGAGATGGGCACTGGAGATAGAATCACTTGAACGGGTACTTAACAATTTACCTCACGATTCCACTTCAGTGGTACCATATGAGGTGATGTTTGGCAAAAGGGCTCCACGCATAGTGACGGAGTTTGTAGATTTCCCACATGTTACTCCGATAGATCGGCAAGAACTGATTACTGCAGCACGGCTAAAAAATGAAGAGTGAAGCGCAGAGAAGAAAGGCTAGGCACGATAGAAGGGGGAAGGCTACTGACTATAAGCCAGGCGACCTGGTGCTGGCGCAAACTCACTATAAATCTTCGAGTATCAATAATGAAATCAAAAAATTTAAATTCCTTTATGAAGGGCCGTACATGATTTCTAGCTGTCCAAGAAAGAATTCTTTTGTACTGGTAAATCCTGTGGACCAAAGTGTCCGGGGTACGTTTAATGTAACGGCACTCAAACCTTATAATTCCTTGCAAGAGGATGGAGATGGTTAAAGGGGAGGAATCCTATCCTGTTATTTTCATATTTTATTTCTTATGTCTTTTTCAATTATCAATCCTTTTTCTGAGAGATAATCTCTGTATCACTATAAACCCTACTTTCCCTTTACCTTCGAAGACGCGAGCAGTAATGTAGTAGCACGAAGAAGTGTGGTAAAGTGAGTGAAGTGACGCGTGTGACGTGATGCTTAAAGCAGAAAAGTGTACAGGTCATTGACCTGTGTGTAGCTGGTGTTTACATTGAAAGCAATGTTTCTGACAGCAAGCTGTCAACTTGCTATTGAATACTAATTCATGTCCTTTTTTTCTATTTTGTGTTCTGTGGGTTTTTTTCTTTTCTTATGTTTACTGTTCCTGATATGTCTGGTGTGTAATATTTTTCTTGTATGTTTGTTGAACTGAATATGTATTTGCTTCTGTATTGTAAGTGTAAGCAAGCGGCCACGCAGACTTAGCGTTATGTTTGACACTATGTATTGGTATGTACCCCATGTTTCTATATAAATGTTAACAGAAGTGGTCTGTAATGACGAAAGTTGATGCCTTTTCAATGCCAACTTTCGCCACATTCCAACCGGGGGAGTGTGACATAACAGTTTTTTTTGATAATTGATCAATTTTATCTGAAACCAGATCAATTATCACAAGGTTGTTAGTTAGGGAGTGTAACATAACCGTTGAAATTACGGATATAATTTTAGTATAAATTGTGATCTGAGAAGTAAATGTAATGTCTTTGGTGTTGAGCGATTACTTAGCGCGCTTTGAAACAGTCTTGTATTGGCGACGTTAGAGTAAGCTACGGTCAGCGAGAGCTTATATGCCGCGGCCGGGAGCATGTGTGTGTGCGTGTCGCTTAACCGAGGCTCAGAGTTGTAAGACATTGTGTGGACATTCTGAAGGTATTTTTGTGGACTATGAAAGTTATTTTGAATGAACTGGTTTCCCATAAACTGTGTATGTGGAACTGCTATTGATTTGGATCACGTCGATTGTGTAATAATTAATTACGGGGCTTGTATTGAATGTTACAATCCTTGATTATCCTCGAACCTGCATAAGAAGTTTAGTTTTTAAGTATCTGCTGGCTGGCTTAGATATTTGTAGTTTCGGAGGAATAAATGTGAGTTAATGTGAAAACTGAAGTGCGGTGTATTTCTCAGTACTTTCTTACTTGTTTCTCTGACTACAATTCTAATTTATCTAACTAGTAAAGATCAGCAGATTGGCGACCGCACGGCTGACCGAACTTTTTATTTATAAGTGTTAATTCATAATTAAATCTGAAAGCCCCAACAAGTACTACGACAAGACGACTGTGAGCTTGCAAGTTCCATCGGGTTGCGCATGGAGAAGTTGGTGATTTCCCCGTCAATTCCAAATATGTTTCACATGCCCTTGGTGATCTAGAACATAAATTCGAGAGTGCCTGACACTTCGCTAAAGCTGCATCATGCACTTTTTTATAAAAATTGTTTTTCAGTCTTGCTTGTTCAAAATCTGTACTGGCGACCAAATGCAAAGTGTGCGTAGCGCATCTTTCATGTCCTGGTAGCAGATAGTTATCACTTTCCGGTTCTGAAGAAGAATTTGGAAATGGTTGTGTTAGCAGATCATCATCTTCATTATCTTCATCTTGTGGTTTTGTTTCAAGATATTCTTTATGCGAAATGTTTTCAGGATTTGTGGCTGAAATATCTGAATCTGATTTTGCAAATACTTCGAAGGCCTTTACCATATTTGATCCATTATCTGTTACCGTTTTAACAAGTGAAATCTAATTCGGTATATACCTACTTAAATAAAGTTAAAATGATTCGTTTATTTATTTACTTACATTTCGATGCCGTTGTCCTCGATTATGATTCACTAAAAATTCGATTTCGACATACCACACACGATTTGGCACGGTAAAATATGGCGCGTACCAAAGACAACATACAATAGACAGGCAGGTGTTCGTTTATGGTTTTCACAGTTCACAGGTATGAAGGAAGGCAAAGATAACTAGACCCTATAACCTTGTCTTTTGATGCACGTTAATGAATTTTACGAATGTATTCCGTTGTTTTTATGAAGCCGTAACGTAAAAATGCGGAAATAGTATTTAGTATTTTCAAGATATAAAGATACAAAGAAAAAGTATCTAAATACAAGATACAAGATAAAGATTAAGAAAAGTATCTTAGATACAAGATAAAAATACTTATTTTGTATCTTGTATCTGTATTTCAGATACTTTTATCTAGATAAGTCACATCTCTGCAGATGTAATATTATTAGGCGTTGTTACTGAGGCAACGCAGCTAACCACACAAAGCGTTATTGGTTCTGTTATCATGAGCATCAAAACAGCACAGACACCACAGCGTGAAACAGTAGTTAATTAAAACCACCCGTGCCCTTGTCTGGACTCGAGCTGGCTATCATACCAACTGCTAGACAGCATCTGCCGGGGACGACTGGTGTTTTTTTTTTTAATATTAAAACTTTGAACAACTGTCATTTCTGTTTATATAGATTTCCTGAATTCCGTCTTAATATGAACGATATTAACATTACCCCTAATATTTTATATTTTTGCGAGATGAAGAGATCCACCAACTAGTTCCCTGGGTGTGACTGCCATCAGCTGTAACATTCCTCTGTAGCTGAGGCTATTTTGGCTATCACGTTTGTAATAACGGTATTTAGAATGCGCCTGCAATTACGGCAACAAGATGAGTGGAGACCGGTTCTTGCCGTAACAGGAATCCCCGAACGAAAGCGTTTCAGACTTGTCTTGCGTGCTCAGAATGGCGCCATTCATGGCCGTTTTCCTTTTGTACCTCTTCTACTCGCAATGTCAACCTTCTGCAGATATCTTGTACCTCAATACGGAGACTCGAATGTAACTGCCCGATATCCATCTACAACGACACGAAAATGCGAACGCACTACCTTCATAAATAAATATAGGAATCAACTTTCCCATAAAATAAATCCATCGTCGTCGAATTCAGCTTGATATCCACTCACCAAGAATGAGCCTGAAAAAGGAAATTTTGGTCGAACTAGCCTGGTGACAGTGCTCAGAAAACGCTGGGTTATTGTGTCGTCACCTGTGCGTGCGGCAGCTGCGGCCTTTATTATTATCCATACGATATCAAAGAAGAAAAGAAAAGAACCAAGGTGGGGGATTAGAGAAAGTTGTCGTCCACGAAGAAATTATCTTAATAATTTAATTCGCGAATTGACTTTTGAAGGAGATAATGAACCTTTTCAAAACTTTACGCGAAAGTCAAAGATCGATTTCGAACATATCCTGTGTATAGTTGAACCTCATATTAAATAGCACTGTACACATATGCTTGAGGCGATCCCCCAGGAAATAAATTAATGATAACTTTAAGATTCCTGCCTTCGGGAGATTCCTATACAAACCTGCAGAATATGTTCAAAGTACCCTACAGCATCAGGCGTTTTGTACCGGCAGTCTGTGACAATATTGTTCAGTCGCTCCAAAATTATATTTAGGTTGGTACCTATTTATTTATTTTTATTGACTTTTACCATCAATATACTCAAAGATTTTTTATGTTTTTTAATTTTTTTCTTTGCGTCATCAGTACCATGGTTTAATACCTCGCTGGTTTCACGCCATGCATCCTTTCATTTACTTAGATTACAAATACTGTTCGTATGAGCTTATATAATTTCTTTGATGCATACCTATTAATTTTTTTTTTTTTTTTTTTTTATAAATGGCATTTGGCAACTAAGCCATTCAGCCAGCTCAATGTGTTTATGATATCTCATCTAGTGAATTACTTTCTCTAGTACGTTATGATTCCTAAGTATGGACACTATAGGATGGACAGGACATTCACACAGAAACACAACACTTAACATCCATGCCCACGGCCGGATTCGAACCGGCGACCTTCGGCAGGTGGAGCTAGTGCTCTAGCGCCTACGCTACCGAGGCCGGCTGATTAATTGTTGTCAAGCAAATGTCGTTGTCCCGCATGCTCGCGCTCATTGTAAAAACCACCAAAAGGCCTATTTAGACGACCCGACCTGGTATCCCTAAATCGTGGCCACGCCCCTTCGACCCTGAAAACGGGTCGTCTAAAGCGAGCTCCTGGTCACGTTTTTGCCGGGAGACCAGGCAGGGAGGTCGGGTGGAAATTCCATCCGATTTAGGGTGAAAGGGTGGGGGTAAGACGGGCCCCCACCACTCTGCCCTGAAAACTAAGCCTCGCCCGGTTGTGCTCACACTGCCTGGTTCCCCTTTTTCTATTATTTTGAGATGGATGCATCCGATAATCAAGAAAAAGAAGTATTGACAGAGTTGCTGGAGGTGTAAAACACACACAAATTTTAATGGGACACCTCACATAGGGTTGCCAACTTATTTAGAAAGAAAACAATATATTTGTCTTTTGAAGAGGAAAATAAAAATCATAAGAAAGGAGAAAAAAATAAAATTTAGTCATTTAATGCCTTAAATACACATATTTTCTGACTTACTTGACTATCTATTAATTGTTGGTTTCATTTCAGTGGTACAACTGTAGCCACATTCTACATCTAGTATAACCAAAAAAGAACACTCATTTTTAAATTTATGGACGCTCTGTTTCTCCCTTCCCACCATATTGCATTTATTTCGTTTAATCATAAGCACTAACATATCGTTTGTAAATTAACTGAATTGTGTAGTTTACCAAAAATAAATTGTTTCCGCATACTTTTTGGTTATGTTCAGAAATAACGCCGAGCGGACATGAGTCAACCGGAGTACAACATTATGAATGGTCCACTATTATTGCCTCGACTCCGATGCGGTAATCAAAGGATGCGAGCGAACAAAAAATCGCTGGCCGATAGGCACTTTTTCTTGTAGAAGGTTGGGAAACTAGCAGACGAACGTTCAGTTAAATGTGTTGTATTTCACATACTTTATTCGTAGTAAAAAGTATAACAGCCAAAAATAAAATATGATACTTTATAATACAGTATGGTTGACAACCCTAACCTCACATGCCCTCTGTCATAACAAAGACGCGAGAAATGAGTCATTTTAGATGTCGTCCGCTAGAAAGTCCTGAAATGTCCATCATCCAACACATCTTAAAGTCTAAAGTGACTGAATACATGCCTTTGAAAATATAATTGCTTGACACACGTCTTTTTTCTTTTTCCTAGGCTTTTCGCATTGTCAAGCCGTCAGGGTTACACCAAGAATGTGTGGTTTTGATAAATATGGAGCCATACATATTTAATTTAAATATTAGAACTTCAATTTTTTTTTACCTAACTAATTTTATTACTAGTATTACTATTGAATGGAACGTGCAGAGCAAGACGGATATACGCGTGGTGGTATGCCGCTAGTACGGTAGTACCAGATCGGGCCGGCCTACGGGTCGTCTAAATGCAACACACTGTCGACGGGAGCAAAGTGAAATCGGGTACGGGTCGTCTAAATGGGCCTAAACTAGAGTCCACACTGAGCGCCGAACACACACTGACACTGGCTCCCCTTTGATCATTCTAAAATACCGACACTCGATTGGCTCGCCCTTAGCGCGCTCGCCGTCATTCGCTGTGAGCGCGCTCAGGCGTCCACACTTGATCGGCTCGCATCACTGAGTGGCTCATTCGCCTGAGCGAGCTCAAGTGGATACGAGGCCAAAGTTATTTCATCAGTATCAAACAAGGTGATACGCTCGAGTAGCGGCATATCTTTCTCGAAGTTCTTAATGGTCAGCGTCATGTCAAATACAGCTGTTCATACCAGTATCAAGCTGACCATAGATTTTTTGTTTATTTTACAATCGATCAGCGAAAACGTGCTTTTTACAAAGTGGAGCGAACGCCAAGTAACTGTTCTGTTCTGAAGGTGAAACATATGATATGGGAAACAGTTTTGATTCTGAGAAGCCATTTAATAGAATAGTGTATGAAACATGCATATGACTGAGGCCTGTATGAGGAATTTTCAGATGCGTTTCTTGATGATTCTTTCGAAGATTTTGGAAAGAGCTAGAGGTAGAGATATTTGTCGGTTAATAGCTGGAACGTTTGTCGGTTTTAGGAGAAACGATAATTTCGGCACGTTTCCCGGAAAGCGGGAGATAACCGAGGCATGGAGAAGCGTTAGATGTAGACACAAGAAAGACTAGGATTTTTTCAAGTAGATGTTTGAGGGCCACATTGGGATTCTGATAGTGGCCGGAGACCTTTTTGGATATGAGAGGGCATGTCGGATTTATGGCTATGTCGGATAACTAAGACGTTGATAGACTTGGCCGCCAGGGGATAAGACTGGCTAATGACCAGAGTCCTGCTCGGGTAGTACTTATGCATCAATAAGTTGGTAAATTAACATTAGATCAAGTATTTCTGGAATTACTTGAAGTTTACGGGGATAGGTGGTCGGCCGATCTGAGCTAAGAATATGAAACGCATAATCATCGGATTCGTACCCCATTGGTTGCACTGTTTGCGGCACCGTAATGGTATCTGGCCCTAGCACAGGGTTAGTTTCTTGGTGTCTTGGTCTTAGGACTTGGCCGGTAAGGAAGGAGAGCTGTTAGTGGACAGTTCCTAATCACAAGGTTGTGCACCCAAGTCCTGTGTTAAATTCCAAACCTCTCCACAGTGCGTATGGGACGAGGGCATACAACACTGTTGATTCGTCCGTCGGTTGGGGACGTTAAGACTTGGCTCCCTTGGTGTTTTACGGAAGACTAGATAGGCCTCTCCCTTCTTCATCTCTCATTTCGCACAGTATATTAAACATACACAGTATCACAATCACCCGCACCAACACATTCAAACACACTCATGAAGTTAACGGGAAACCGCCCCAGTTGATCATGACTAAAAGCGTGATGTCAAGTTAAAAAATTATTCTACATCACAACTGCATATTGATATCTAAAATTAATTTTGTTACGTTAGTCCGCAAGTCCACAATGAGGCATACTAATCAGTGTGTCAGTTGAAGGACGACTATTTCCTTACCTTCAGGAACAATAGAACAAAACAAAGTTCCTTAAATAGATTGTAACCGTTCCGGCCGATACGAACACGATATTGTTAATGGGGCGTTCATTAATTACGTGAGCTCAAAATAGTTAGGGGGGGGGGATCCGAAAATATCACCAGGGGGAGGGGAGTACATAAAAACCTCACGTCAACTTTTTATTTCAGATTGCCGCTCTTCGAAGAGCAGTAGGGCTAGGCCAATCTCACGTATGGGAAGAGGGGGGGGGGGTGTCCCACCAGATCCTGTCAAAGGGGAAGGGGGGTCCAAATTTAAGAAAAGCACCTCACGCAATTAATGGACGCCCCCTAGTTTTTAACCAAGCGCTTCAACAACTGAACTGTGATACCACTAAAGTTTAGATTCTTGTCGGGCGTTAGTGAGCGCTAAACCCTCCACGGACCAGCCATTACAATGGCCACTCCACTCCGCACCGTGGGATTCAGAACATCACTGGCCGTTACCCAGAGTCTCATTGTTGCTGCAAGTGTCTGCGATACACAAGGCTCACCAAAACACTGACTGTTACAAGCTGGACAGTTTGAAAAGATTTAATTCATTGTCTTCTTTGGGGCTTTCGAAGACAGTTGTCACCAGATTTCACAGTGGTACTATATTTGTGAAAAACACATAGTTGTCTGACGCGGTGGCAGATGTCAGTAAAATGATTTACGTGTACTAGTTTTTATTTTCGCTCGACCTATATCTTTCTTGGTGTTTGCATTTTATTAATAGGCTGCATAAACACTCATTCTCCATTTTACATCCAATTTTGATCATTAACGAGAAAAGTCTGATAATCTGCTTACAATAAATACTTAAAGCAAGAGAGAGAGAGACGATTTTCTTCCCATGACACAGTTTCCATACCGAGAGAGAATGGCATGAACTGAAAATCAGGTTTACGAGCCATGACCTGTGATGGCACAGTGGGAATGGTGTTTTGAAGTGATGAATACTTTTATTTCGTCCATAGCATGAGAGCATTGCTTCCATTATTTGACTCATTTACTTCAAAGCAGGCAAGTTAAACGCAATCCTTCGGATTGATTGCTTTGCTTTTGAACGAGGGATGCGTAAGACTACAGTGCTTGTTTCCACAGATAGTGATATGTTGACTGACACAACGTCATATTTTCTCACTGATTACGCTGTAAACCGGGCTGATGCGATGGAGTATTTGGATATTTGCTCTTTCTCACTCTAGGAACTGATAGTGACTTCAGCAGTCACCGCTACATGAATTAATTTGTAAAGGCAGAAGTGATAGTGTTTCCTTGCACAGGACCTCTTCCTTGGGCTACACGTTAGTCGGATATTCCTTCTCTTTGAAATACCATGATTCCGCAGTTGTCCATCATATATATTATTTCTAAAAGGTGTTTTTTTTGTGACGAATCATCTCTCCCCTTCATGCTTAACCAAACTCGATAAATGAGATATTATTTGAAAAATTATGTCCTCCACGTTGGCAACATCATTAATTAGAAAGGAATTTTTCGAAATTCAATCCGCAAATCGCAAAATCATGAGCATTCAGGGTCACGGTTATGCAACAGTTCTGAGCCAAGGTGATGGGCTTGTCGGCATCGATGAGTAGTTATCCCACTACCGTTTTTTTTAATATTATTATTATTACTTTGCTAGGTATTGGTTACAAAATGAGATGATGTGTGGTTCTAGGTGCAAAATACAAGTTGTATGTTCAAGGTATCAATGCCAGGTACAAAATCAAAGTGTGGTACAAGATACAAAAATTTAAGATGCAAGATACAGACTACTTGATTGCGAGATACGAGATACATGCTTCTTATAGTCTGATAAAATGATCATTCACAATGTACGCTTCTTTGGACTTGCAGCGTGGTCGTTCGGTGAGTTGTGATTTCTTCGGCCGTTAAATAGAACCACCACATATCACAGAGTTTTTGGTAAACTGTGTTTGTTTTATAAAGTAAGGAGCTTTTGGAATATTTTTTTCTGACAAACTCTTCTCGGGTATTCTTCCGGATAATTCTGTCCACAACGTTTCGGCAGCAACTCTGCTGCCTTCAAATGGTGAAATGTCATAGCGAAGCTACCACTGCGACGACACAGCACCGATGCCGGGGAAAACTTAAGTCTCATTTGTTTTTTCAGTCAGTGAAACATTTCATCACCTCTAATAGTTTCGTAAGTCGTTGTAAGAGTTTTGCTTTGTACCTGTTTCAGCTGACAAATAAACAATTGCTACAAATGAGACGGTTATTCTTTCATCCTATTACAAACCACGAAAACTGAACTATTTAGTGTATATCGTTCCCGAAATTTTCGGAAGGGCCGCATAGTTCATACATTTATAAAACTAGCTTCAAAGCTATATTCGGGAATTTCATTTCTTTGGAGTTAGTTAACTATGCGGAATTAACATTATACAATGTTCATAAACATGATTCTGTAATGTTCTACATATATGTTTTGCAGTTTATATAGAAATAAAGTTGTAACTTCTACTCAACAAATGGCAACAGAAGTATATTTCCAATGAAATTAAAAATTAATTACTAATCCCAAAAACGTTTGCTATGCCACGTAATATCAGTTTTATTCCTAGTCCAGGCACAATTCAGCACTATAAAAATGGAACTACTTCCATCCGCATGAAGTAACAACTTCAGTAACATGGCACTTATGAAAGCAGTTTAAATTGTTTATAAAACTGAATTCAGAGTCGATTATGCTGAAACAAAATGTGTCAGTTGCTATTCTGTTCAGCTTAACGACAACCTCCACTAATATTGCTGTTCGAAAATCATAGCTACTACTATCGTCATGTTAATAAACGATGGGTATCACCAATGGTGGTAATAGAAATTGATTCTGGAAAAGCTTGTAAGGAAACGCGATTAACGATCATTTTTAATGATATTCGTGATATGAGTACCTTACTCTGGTTGGATTCTCAACGTATTTTTTTTTTTTTAAATCAATAAATTTTTCTTTCAATGCCGGAAAGTATAATTTCAAAAATGGATAACTGTTATTTATTTGACTGATATATTTTACGATTACATACGTTTCGTATAAACTTTCTCTGAGTTTTTAATAAACTTAATTGTTTCTTTTCTTCTGTCAAAAAATTCTAGGTTATATTGTAACAAAGTTCTTATAACTTCTTCAGAGAATATAGCGTAAACATCAAATGTCCTTCGCTTTACATGAGTTTCTGCATCTAGTTTTCGCAAATAAACAAAAAGCAACATATAAATTTAAATGAACGTACCATTGTAACTATGTAACGTGCGATTGCCTCGCATTAAAAAATTTTTTTTCTGCTCTACGTTGTTGTTGTTGTTGTTGTTGTTTTTTGTTGTTTTTTTTTTTTTTTGCATTTACTTTCGGAACAAGGAGAATATTTGGTCTGTATATGTCAGTGTCTTAGCACTTTGATATAGTTTGAATTCAGGTTGTTTAACTAATGATTGATCAACCGATCAGATTATAGCATATATTTTATCGAGCTAGATGAGGCAGATATTCAGCATAGTCATGTGTATATATGCATATTCAGTATATGGCTTCACGGTAAAGTAGAGTGTATACTATAAAAGGGGTAATTTCAAGTATTTTGTAGCAGTTAAGTTTTGAGAGATTGGTAGTATTGATGAGAGGAGAGTTTTGCCGCTGGTGAGAATTTTTTGTTAAGTTTAGTAGAGAGCGGCTAATGTAATACCCTTTGTAGTTTGTGAAAGCCAGTATAATTATTGATAACTAGACTCAAAGCCCGTCAAAAATGACGGGTTTAGAGGAGTGTTCTGGCAATTAATTTATTTGCAGTTGCTTACCTAAATACAATTGTTATAAAATAAAGCTCAATGTAATTTCTTGTCTCTTGTGCTGTAGCAAAAAGTTTCAGTGCTCAACTTGGTCCAGGTTGCATTTCAGCCTAACCACAATTTCCACCTATATTGCCGCTAGAAAATCAAAGTTTTTTACATCTTTCTTATTATCTGCGATGGAGATAGAGGTTTTAACGGCTGAGACAGCTTACAGCTATTACAGCTATTACTGCTGAAATAATGACCCCAGCGAAAACGAAGAATGCTAAAAATAAATCTTAACAACTTACATTATGCCACGTAATGTTAATCTTTTTTTTCGGTTTAGGCAGCATAGATCGGATCAATTTGGAACTTCTTTCATTCAAACCAAGTAATTATTTCAGTAAAAAAAAAGCAACTAATAATTAATATGCCAATTTTAACGAAATACATTCTTTTCTTTCATTGTTTTGGACGTTCATTTATTATTAATTGCTTAACTAAATAGAATTATTATAAAATAAAGCTCAATGTAATTTCTCGTGCCTTAAGCTGTAGAAAAAGATTTCCGGTGTCATCCTGGTCCTGGATGCATTTCAACCTAGCCACATACTACGCTAAACTTGCCGCCAGAAAAACAATACTTCAATCACAAGCATATTAATACAAGTACCGTATCGCGATATAAACTTGATCAAAACGCTTCACGGGTTCTTACGTCTTTTATTATTATTATTATTCCTATCCGTGATTGAGATCGATACTACAACGTTTGAATGGCGGCTGAAATATGTCGTCTGTGAAAGTAGAGGAAACTAACAATAAATCTTAACAACGTAATATTAGTTTTAATTGTAGTCTAGGCTGTATAGATCACTATCAGTGCGGAACTACTTTCATTCAAACGAAGTAATGATTTAAGTAAAAGGACACCAAGGAAAATTATTTAAAAAGAAATTAATTTACTCATGCCCCCTACTGTAACGCCAGGTTCCGGTTGTAATAACAATTTAATCAAAACTGCCGCTAACATTACTAATCGAAAATTAAAACTTTTATCTTACATATCTATTGCCAAATATTATAACGATTACTTTTATTAAGAACGAATATTAAAAAATTTAACCGAAATACGTACTTTTCTTTCAGTTTTTTGACAGTTAATTTATTCGCGAATGCTTAGATACACAGAAATGTTATTAAGTAACATAAATAACCTAGAACATCTAGTGATCGTAAGCTGGACAACATAGACGAAAAGCGTGACGTCATAGCATGACACAGTTACAACATGACCAAAACTTGCGTTTTATAAGTATAGATTGTGATTATTCGAGATATTAAAATGCAGCTAGTTAACGCACAGATTTGTCGTGATTGTTTTGGATAAAGAAATTACCTTGAGTTATTATTTAAAGTTTCATTTTAAATTTCAAGTGAGGCGGTAGCACATGCGCGTGTAATGACATTTTTTGGGCCATATGTCATTCCCAGCGGGCTACTACTATCAGGATTAATCAAATTATAAAGACAGCCTCGCAAACTATATTACCATGTCAATTCATGTTTCAGTTCATATTTTATGAAGATAGCTAAAGAAGAGATCGGGATAAGTTAATTATATTGATAAAAACAGGCGTAATAATGATTTTCTTGCAATATCCTGGCTATATCAATATAACTCTTTACAGCACTACTTGTAAATGGCCGACCAAGACGCTTAGAGGCTCGAATTTTCTGGAAGTTAGTGAATCTCTATAGTGTAGACCCCTTTGCATCGAACACATTTGTCTCATCGTTCTAGCACTATTTGAAACTGTTCTCAAAGTCATCGTTCGTCAGTTTCTTTAGTTGCACTGTTATGACTGTCTTGCGTCCTCTGTATATTCAAAACGTTTGCTGTTACCAGAGCAAGTCACCAGACCCGGGTGAGTGACGGCACACCATGATTTTTTACTTGCCAGAAATTCCTTAGCAGTAGCACGGAAATTTCATAGAATTATTATCCTCGCTCGTTCAAAGATCTCCTCGGTCCGGATCATTCGCGCCTCTTCAGCTTATTCGCAACGACTACAAAATAGTCCGACTCATTTCTAAACAGCATAAACAACAACTAAAAAATAAATATCAAAGACACGAACGATTTTCGACATATTCGTGGAGCATTTTGATTAATTTCAGATAATATTTATAAACGTGAGATAAATGACTACTGCCAATTCAATTAAATTTTTCGTACAAATATTTTGAATCATAAATCGATTTCCGTTTCTTATGAACAGCAGTTTTCAATTAATTTTACTATATTTCATTCACTAATTTTTTTTATAATTAAAGTACTTGGGTGACAAATCTTCGCTCGGCATCTTTCGATTTCTGTTCAATATCCAAGATTTCGAGTAAAGTTTGATTAAAGTAAAAGGCTTGAAGGCCTTCTACGTAATGAGGTTAGAGCCGTTTTCGAGAAATAAAAAAAAAAAATCGTGTTAAAAACTTAAAAAGCAAAACGATATCTACATATGATATTTCATCCAAGTCGTTAGATCCATTTGCGAGAGCGCCTCATAAATTGCTTTCAAAGAAAAATGCTATTGTTATGTTAAATAGAAATCTTAATGCCAGTTAGGGATTAATTAATGTGCGAGATTTGTGGTAATTCAGGGGATTCTACGATAACTCTTGATGATGGATTCTTATGTAACTCGACGAGAAAAATTGAAAGTAATTTTTTTTATATATATCTCGCTTAGTTCTCGAGATATCGTATCTCAACATTTGACATTGTTGGTTGAAATGCGGCCTGGACCAGAAGATAAATTTCGCCACAGCCAAGTTTTATGATGAATTCGTATGAAACTCATCGAGACAAATCGAAAATAAAGAATTTATTTTTCTGATATCTCAAGTGAAGAGGTTAGGATTAGATCCGGCCTGGTCCAGAAAAAAAAAATCCACCAAAGCCACTATGTCTATACGGTGGAAATGTACTTTCAATGTTTTATTTTGTTCCTAATGATTGTTCATAGGTTGAAACATGGCTTGGACCAGAAGAAACGTCACCAAACGCACAAGGAACTATTGTATAATGAAAACACAGTCAAACCTGTTGCAAATATTCAATGAATTTATTGACCGGTTTCGACCCGCCTTAAGGGAGTCTTCTTCAGAAACTAGCTAAAATATATTACATAAAACTAAAACACTTCTCAATGAAATAGTACACTTTTTTACTAAAGTCACACATTAAAATGCCGCCCAGATTAGACGCTGGCTCTGTGATGCACGCTGGCTGCCGGATGGTTAGCCAGATAATAAATTTTAATGTGTGACTTTAGTACAAAAGTGTACTATTTTATTGAGAAGTGTTTTAGTTTTATGTAATATATTTTAGCTAGTTTCTGAAGAAGACTCCCTTAAGGCGGGTCGAAACCGGTCAATAAATTCATTGAATATTTGCAACAGGTTTGGCTGTGTTTTCATTATACAATTGAAGAAATACCGTTGCTGTTGATAGTGCCATGCTCAAGATTTTGACAAGACTATACCTACAACTCATTTTTGACATGCTATATCTCGAAAACCAAGCGAGATATCAAGAACATTTATTCTCTATTTTCCATATGTTTCGTCGACTTCTATAAGAATTCATCATCAGATTGTGACTTCACGGTAATGATAGAACATCATCAGTTCTAAATTCATTAACTCCGATAAAACTATGCTCATACCTCGCGTGGTAGTATTTAATGACAAACTAACAACCACTTTTTACAGTCGAAAAGTAAACATTGATTACTTTATAACTGGTACCGGTAATATTATTTTCAAAGAAGTTTCTGTAAAGTATCACTTCTGACAAAACCAATGAAATTTTTTTAATTATCTTCCTTTTTAAATGTTTTACAATTAAACTTGCAGTGCTAATAATTCCACGGGTCAGCGAGTATACAAGAACTGTACGTTTAAATATTCTTTGAAATCAAAGAGAAACTATTTGTAGGCTTTCTTGTACCTGAATTGTCTACGAGATGGCGCTAGTGCCGTTTTCGAGATAACGAGTGAAAAAATTGTTCGTATTTTGTAAACTCGCTTTTTTGTATGGAAGACAACTATTTAGGTAAACCTAAAAGTCAAAATGTTAACTAAATATCAAATTTCATCCAAATTATCGTAACCGTTTCCGAGATCCGAAATATATATATATATATACACAAGAATTTCTCATTTAAAGATATAAGATATTAAACAGGTATAGAACAGAATGTGCTAGAATATATACACTCATGTCATAAAATTCACGTACCAGAAACTGACGAACGAAAACGGGCGAATATTGGCAAACTGCACCATCACGGGTAATATTGCAATTGATTTCAGTTTAATGCTGTAGACGTTTAGAACTGCCATCAGGAGGCTCTACAATCAAGGTAATAAGAACATCCGTAGGACACATCTATTTATAGTACTTTGATGAACCAAAAAATTATAACTTCCTGCATAATAGCGTTGTAGCCCATCTTTGGAAAGCAATACAGAGGCGATTCGTGTGCTTCTGCCAGCACCAACATTGTACCCTGCCGTCAGATCTGTCACTTATTTACAGAGCGGGCAAGCCTTCGACCTCCACGTTCAGTGATGAGGCGTGCGCGTTCACCACCTTGTAGCCCACTCGTGGTTTCAATTTCACCGTCCTTCAACTACTTTCCATAGATGTTCACTGCAATAGCAACAAACAGCGATTCAGCCTCACCGGCGTTCATTCCCATATACCCGGCTCTTAATTTAAGGGAATTACGTGATATGTGTATAGACATCGGATGCCAGAAATCTCAGAGAATCTACTAAGAACTTGTCGAATCCATAACAAGGTAAATCGCTGTTGTATTGCGTTCCAAGGGTAGACGTTACTAAGCAGTGTAACTTTAGTGTGATCTTAGATTGAAGATCAGTGAAGAGGTAAATATGGCTCAGCGATATATGAGTGAATAACAGAGTTGGGGAAAGGACAGATTTTAAGATTTCTGGAGGTATGGTGTTAGTTCCGTCGAATTGGCCGTCTCCTGAAGACCATGCTGCGCGCACTGTTGGGAGCAATAGGACTACGAGGGGATACATTATCGGCAGGAAGCCTCTTGGTGATCATATAATACCGCAGAAGAGAGGATCCTTTCGTCGTCCGACAAGCGCGAACTCAACCCACAGTGAAATGAAGTATTCACGGATGTACCGCCGGATGGTGTTTTGAAAACACGATGTTTCAACTACTAGCTCCGTCGTCTTCATCAGGTGTCGAGGCACGACGATCAGCCGACCTGTGCAGATGCCTCGACACCTGATGAAGACGACGGAGCTAGTCGTCAAAATATCGTGTTTTCAAAACACTATCCGGCGGTACACCCGTGAAGACTTCATTTCAAGCATACGCCGGGAAAGTCTTCGTTCTTACATCAACCTACAGTGTTTCTTTCTACCATCCATAGATGTACAGCAGCATTAATAAAGGCCCCTCATTTCCACATACATTATTGCAAGGCGACTTGCAACAGAAGATTTGCATCCTGCAAATCACTTAAGCCGTCTTCCATTAAAGCCTCAATGTTAGCCGCTTCATCTGCAGTTTTGATGATAATGATGCACTATCTTTAGTGGCGAAACCAGGTTTCGACTTAACTCGCATGATCTCCTTACTGTGGTATGGAGGACATCTTGACAGCGCACAAGTTCACTGTTGAGTGACATTATTTTGATGCTGACATGGTGTGGAATCAATCATCTCCTGGTGTCGATTCTCCTGGTGTCGATTTTCCCCGGAAGTTATCAAGGAACCATTGACGGCACAGCGACACATTCAGGATATTTTACAGCCTCATGTCTTCCCTTCATAACGCGATTGCTTTTTTTTTTAACTGCTTAACGTCTCTTAACAGCGAGGTCTTTAGAGAAAGGAAAGAATGGGGGGCAAGGAATGGGAAGAAATTCGATAATGGCCTTTTGAAGGAAGCATCCCGGCATTTGCCTGGAGTGATTTGGGAAACCATGGAAAACCCAAATCTGGATGCCCGGACGGGGATTCGAACCGCCGTTCTCCCGAATGCGAGGCCACAACGCTAACCGTTACACCACCACTCCCAGTAACGCGACTGCGGCGGGCCATTTTTCGACAAGTTAATTGCCTTGCTTTGGTACAACAAGTTTCCAAACTTGCCGCCATTGAATTTGGTACGGCCGGCGCGGCGACTTCAACTATCAACGGATCTACAGGATTTGGAACGGTAACTGCATCAATTACGGTATACTCTTACTCAAAATTAATTTAGACGTTTTAGTGACTACATGCCAGACAGTATCATCTGATGTATACATACTGAAGGTGATGAGGATGAACAAAATGTCTGTTAACGATATTGGTACTTCCTTTCTTACTTGATTGTAATCACAGCTTCTGCGCCATCGATAAAATTACTGCTGTACTCAGTGCTTATAAATAACTGTTTGTCACTCGTAGCGAGGAGGATTTAACAAAACGGGTAGTTCTGATCGCTAGTAATACCTCCGTTTTATGGTGTCTGTGCTGAACATAGACGAGATTTGATTTTGAGACTTTCGATACTTATTAAGAGAAGAGTTCAAACCATAACTCTACTTATAAAACAATTTCGGCGTGTGTGGTAGAGCTCCACCATAACAGCGAGTTTCCGTATTGTGCATAACACAACTATGAAATTGAAACTGGGGTGCTGGATGGAGTGGTAATTGATAATCTAGCAACGTCGCCATATTAATTAACAGCTTACTTATGATATACATACAGTCTGAGAAACATACAGTCAAATCAAGAAATTAAATTCTCAATTTTTTTCAGGATTTGTGTGGGAACTATGTAACTAATAAATGCGGTAAGTACAAATGCAACCATGTTTTGTTTTGGAGCAACGGACAGCACACTAAACAGGTACACATTTATAAAAATCGAAGATGGTCAGCAAATAGTTTCCAACAGTCTTGAAACATTTGTTCTGGACCATTTTTGCTTCATCCATTCTCTTGCTACTTGACAATTTCTTTTAGATCTGTTCATATCATCTTGAAAACTCATTGTAAATTAATTAGATTAATCAGTATACCATCGAATAATTAATGAAATTTTCTGAACCCAATTTCTTGTTCCTTAAACTTTAGCAGTTCAAAACAGTCTTCAGTCATCACCGAGTGCATTAAAAACCCTGAGAGCATGCGGGCTATTTACTCCAATATTCGTCTCTTTGTTGCATGTGGGATACCATGTTAGATGACTGATCAGTGATCACTAAGCATTTGCTTCATAAAGAGACAATTGAAATGATTTTTTCATTTTTATATTTGCTTAATTTATTATTTCCAGTTTCAGCTGGGCCCGACATGCTGAGCAGAGGTGGGGAGAACTAGCACAAAATACAGTTGTGCGATGTACGTGGTTCATTCAGAGATCCATTCAAAAGTGGGAGAAATTATAGCGGTTTAGCCCTGCGTGGAATTTTTTGTAAGCTCCATGCGAGTAGGCCTTTTATGGCTAGAGTTCTACGAATACAATTCTTTTTAAATATACTGATTAAATGTATTTGTCACTAGTTTTAGCTTTGCAAAGAGAATCGGCCAACAGGAACGGTAACAAACACGCTTGCATTTTAGGTACATAAACGAAATTACTGTACGCCAGGGAAAAAAAAATCTAGGCAACTAATTTATATCAAAAGAGGATAGTTGAAGGAAGGATCCGCAATCAGAAGAATTGCAACAGAAATTATTAAGAGGTTAAAAAAGAAAAAAAACACAGTTGTGACCTGGCCGCCATAGCAATTATCTGAACCAGCGTAGTGTTAACGGGGATCACCATGCATGCCACCTAACTGGATGAACCATCGCGACTGCAGACAGCTCTACCGAGGCACTGTTGTGGCCACTTGTTGTGTGACGTCGTCAAGTGAGCGTCTCTGATTTACAGTGACGTCTCGGCTTCACGGCACGGAGTCGGAAGTGACGCTGGTTGCGGTGTGAATGGGATGAGTAACGGCAACGGCAATGGCTCTCGCTAACTCGTGTCAAGAAACACAAGGAGTAGCGAAATTTTATGAGAGGTGTCAGCATACGTCACTGGCGTGCTTTGAAGTTGTTATTTAACCAATAGCGTCAATCCCAGGTGTGGTGATTATACGTTATATATGAAATGCGAGGCGTTAATTTCATATTTGTTTCCATACATCTAAGTTCTTTATTTCCATCACTTGCAATCTGATATCCAAGTAATATTACTCTGTGTTGGTCCCTGTAACTATGATACACGCATTACATCAAAAAGTCTTACATTAGAATAATTCCAGGAATGTCGAAATCTTGTGAAATCTACATAATAGCCGGAAGTAATTGCTTTACTGTTCCGTTTTAAGAGGCGTTCAGTACTTTTCTACACAGCTAACATGATCGACATGGGTAGTATAAGAGGCGAAACAGAGAATCCAATTTTCAGAGATACGCTATTGTTTGATTTCATAACAGAGAATGAAGCATACTGTACCGGAATACTATATATACCTTTAATTTTAACTTGCAACCTCCCTCGAGGTGTGAAAGCAGGAAAATTTTTCAATACCCTAGCAGTTAGCTAAAAGTTCTACGCAGTATGTCAAAACAACAGATTTTCTCGCTTTTGTAGGCACAGCAAGGTAGCCAACCATCAGGTGCCCAGAGTCAGCAGATGTGACACGTCTATTACCTTGGCTCCGTCCAGTGTTACCATATAAAATGACAGCCTCGCCACCAGAATAGCAGCAATCGAAAACCAGATCGGCCCTAACTAACAGATAAACAGACATGCAGTAATCACTGCAGCACAGCCAACGGCGGTCCTGTCAGGCAATGACTGTTCTTTTTTTTATTGCTGTAGGTTTCGACGATGTCGAGGACATTAGAGGCGGGATAAAATTAGAGACAAGGAACGGGAAGGAATTTTATCATGACTCTTTTGAAGGAATTTTCTCGGCATTCGCCTGCAGTGATTTCGGGAAATCACGGAAAACCGACGTTTGGATGGTCGGATGATGAATCGATCCTGCGACCTCCCGAATGCCAGGCCCCATCACCCGCCATCCTCGGTCACGACTAATGGCACACAAGTTCATAGGAAACATGAGCAGTAACTGACGCTACAGAATGTCTGAGTTGCAGAACGAGCAAGCGGGTTTGAGTCTCGGGATAGTACGAGTTCTGGAAGAAGAGATGCATCGACCACCAGCCAGGAGAAACATTGGGCTCCTTGGTCACCGGCGAGACAGATAGGCTGCCACCGAAGAACTCCGACCACCAGGCGACAGGAGTGACGCTGGACAACCCGCATTCAGCCAAAGTGATCGACCTTGATTTTCCTAACAACTCTTTCTTTTTTCCTGTTTATTAAAATCCGTTTAAAACGTGATCACATTCCATTTTAAGGTTATTGATGGCACGGGTGTTTATCTACATCTACATATATACTCTGCAATTCACAAAATGGTGGGTGGCAGAGGGTGCTCAGCACCAAAACTAATCTCTTTGCTGTGCATTCCAATCCCTAATTGTACGAGGGAAAAAAGAATTCATATAAGAATCAGTCCGGCACCTTATTTCTCTAATTTTATCTTTCCTGTCCTTCCGACTCAAATAGGTTGGTGGAAGAAGTATTTCACTACACTCAAAAGTGAAAGTGGGAGTACGCATGTTTATCAATAAGTTTAAACGAAACGTGTGTCGTCTATCTACCAGAGACTCCCAACCTAGTCTACTAATTAGTTCTGTGACCCTTTCATAAGGACTGTAGCAAGCGGTCACGAATCGAGCGGCTCTTCTCTGTACTTTCTCTATACTTTTGACCAACCCCTTACGAAACGGATCCCAAATGGCACAACAATAGTCCAAATGTGGACGCACAAGAGATTTGTACGCTATCTCCTTTGTTTGTTCATTACAATTTTTCAAGATTCGACCTATGAATCGCATCCTAGAATTAGCTCTACCTATTAACGAATTAATGTGTATGTCCCATTTCATATTCCTTTGTACTGTTACTCCCAAATATTTCATAGAATCGACCATATCAATAACTGTATTGTTTAACTCGTATTTCTGAACAATTGGATTCTTTTTGTTAGTTATGCTCATTGTCTTGCACTTTTTACAATTTAGAGTAAGTTGCCACTCAGCGCACCAAGCCAAAATAACATCCAGATCGCGCTGAATTTCTAAGCAATCGGCCAAATTTCTTACTTCCCTATAAATAACCGCATCATCAGCAAACAATCTAAAATGGCTTTTCAATTTGTCTCCGAGATCGTTTATAAAAATTAAGAAAAGAAGTGGTCCAATTACACTTCCTTGAGGTACACCCGATGTAACATCTAGATTAGAAGAACTTTCTCCTTCAACGACAACATACTGCGACCGACCAGTTAGAAAATCCTTTATCCATTCACAAAGCTGATCTGATATACCGTACGCTCGAAGCTTCGCTAAAAGGCGGTTGTGTGGCACAGAGTCAAAGGCTTTCTGGAAATCTAGAAAAATTGCATCTACCTGTGAATCTGCATCGATAAGTTTCATTACGTCGTGTGTGAATAGGGCCAGCTGTGTTTCACATGATCTTTTCTTCCGAAATCCGTGTTGATTTGTTGTAAGCAAATTATTATCATCTAGAAAATTCATAATGTTCGAGCATATAACATGCTCCATAACTCTACTACAAACAGATGTTATAGATATATATATATGATAGTTCCCAGGATCACTTCGATCACCTTTTTTGAAAATCGGAGTTACTTGCGCGATTTTCCAGTCTGAAGGTACTTTTCGCTCTTCTAATGATTTACTGAATATATCAGACAGAAATGGCCCGATTTCCACCGCATACTCTGAAAATACTCTTACTGAAATTGGTACGGAGTGAAAGCCATAATATGTAAAAATATCAACAAGTTATCTGAAAAAACAAAACTAATCGAGTGAGACGTCTGACATTCTCCTGCTCTATGCAATATGGTCTAGAGACCATATTGAAGTTTGCTGGGTTACTCCAGGTGGAGGTAGAATCTTCCCCTCCATTGTAATCATCTTCTTTAACTAAATCTAAGGTCCAGGTCAATGCACTCCCTGCTAATCATCTAAGTGTCAATCGCTAACTAAACTGAGACTAACATCACTGAAGCCACAGACATCACCTTGGCAAATGATAGTGTTCCGGCAAATGATAGCATATAGATTAATGGACTGTACATCAAGGCTGATGATCCCAGCGCGAATTGTGCAGCCTGATGGGACAGACGTTCTTGAAACAGGTTTGTGCTGTCCTTTACTCAGTTACTTGGCGCATATAACTCACAACGTTTTTTCAGGTGTTTTATAAGCTGCTAGCAGGAATCATAAATCTTAAAAAGATAAAAGATGGTATATTTCGAATATTTTGTTTGTCGAAAGCTAGAAAAATGAAGAAAGGTTAATTACTGACATGGTGTATCATGGAAAGCTTGAATGTTCTCCTTCAGCAGTATACAATACATGAGTCGAGGTCATTCGGCTCCCCGACACTTGGACACAGTGTAATATGGTGAAACGCTTTTTTTCAGTTTAAAACTATTAGGTGAATTCGTTATTAAACAGTTATTTCTTGATCTATTTTAATAATATTGGTTTTGTTTATTTTTTCTTTTTTCAGAGCTGCTTATACGTTATATATATAAATTCTTGTAGTCAACATGGTTTATATTTCTCTGGTTTGCCATTTACTGTGTAACGCCAAATGTATTTCAGTCACATATTTGTAGCGGGATTTGGTAAGACATTGGTCTCGTGCAAAAGAGCAGTTTCACCATATCACACTGTGTCCCAGTGTCGGGGAACGGAATAACCTCGACTCAAATATGGTATACTCTTGAAGGAGAAGATTCAAGCTTTCCATGATACACCATATAAGTAATTATACTTTCTTCATTTGAACTAAAAATTACATCTTACAATGTGCTTTTGGAGGTAATACAGGGTCCGGCAATAAAACCTCTCACATTTCACGTAGCCGGCGTGCGGGTTGTAGTGAGGATACTGATGTGGAATGTGTTTTGTTTTAAAGAGGTGTACCTGCCATTTTCAGTGTGCGTCATGTCATGGCTTGGTGAGCATCGTGCGTTTGTTGTGGACGAATTTATTGGTAACAGTTCAAAACTATTCAACTGTGGGTGTCAAACTTTAGAAAGTCAGGTTCAGCACTAAAAAAAAAAAAAAAAACCTACAGGCCGTCCTCGGACTGCAACAACGCCGGAAAATTTGACGCGTGTGAGTGTGTCTATGCAACATTCACCAATCTTTGGGGACACTTAAAGCCTATAGTATACAAACATCGTCCCACAACACTGCAAGCACTTAAAGAGGCCATTACCCAAGAATTGGCAGCCATTCCAAGAGAAATGACGCGAAAATGTATGGAGAACTTTCTGGACAGACTTTGTCAATGTGTCAACAATGGAGGGCAGATATGATTTTTAAAACCAAATAATTAAAAATGGCAAAGTATGTATTTTTCATAAATAAAAGTAATTATTCTCTATTATATTTAGTTTTTATGTGACAACACATTAAAATGAGGGAGGTTTTATTGCCGGACCCTGTATATAGTCTTCAATTTATCACTCTCTCAGACAAACACGATTTATAATAACTCTGGATATTCATTTTTTATCGCTCTTTCGACCACCTGGAAATAATTGTGAGTAGACTTTATTTTAAAAATAAATTTAAATAAATATTTTCCGAAAGTAAATAAACTTACTATTTACTTCAGTCCATTTGTACACATCTGTCCAGTCATCCTTCACAAGTTAAAAATTTGAATCATTTTAAGTGTTGATCATTCTTTTATTCGTTTGTTGTGCTTCATTTACTGCACATATAGTAATCACAGTGCCTGAACACCGTGTACTGACAAACCAATTTCGATTACAGATTATCTGCATTCCTTTTATATACGATTGAGGAAATGCACTAATTAACACAGTTAAATCATCAACGATGTAATTAGTCATCATCATTATCATGTTTTTCCTGCAGCTTTTAGTTTTCCTGGTAATGTAACGCATTGGACCGTAGTATTTGCTGCCGAATTATATTTTGTTCGAAAGGCCTTGAAGAATATTTGAACAGATGTCAATACGAAAGTGAATTTCTCATTCATTTATTAACAAATTTGTTAAGAGTTGGAAATTTGCAAGAAAATGTAATGAATTTTAAAATATTTGCAGTTTTTCCATAAATACAGACTATTTTTAATTGCACTGCTGATTGAAAGTCTTATTCACTGAAATGTGAATCGTCACCGAGCTTCTGTATTAAGACTTAAAATGAGTTTTGTTCTCAGAAAGTTGGGTGCTTAATCATTGTTAGAAGCTGTTTTTGTTTTATTCTGTTCATAAAATAGATGTCACTGATTCTGGAAACTGGAAACAATCCTCACATCTCGATTTCGAGCGTAGAGAATGGGAGTGGTTAGTAGCGCCTACGTCAGGAGTTGAAGCTACGTTCGTCCCTCCATCGCGATGGAACTACTAGTTCTGTTGTTGGACAGAAATTGTCAACTGACTTTAATTCATGCATAAAAAAATAAATGGAATCTATACGTATGAGAAAGGCATTTGTTCGTTTGGGTCATAAAGCTATTGTCAAACTTAGGAACGTCCATAAACGTAGCTCCATTTTGGCCTCCTGTGTACCCCTCCTCCACCCCACGTAGCCAGACGTTGCTTTTGCCTCTACACCCCCCCTCTCCCCTCGCGTAGCACTCAGCTTTTTTCCTTATTGATTCTAGAAGTCATTTTGAACTGTTTTCTCTTGTCGGACTATTGTAAATTACATACGGAGATAGTTAAATGACGAAAATAAATATTCACATGCTGTTGTGTGATCTGTGCCTCATTTTAACAGTGACAAATAATATTAATGGAAAGCTACGTGGCCTGACTTGGAACACCCTTCCCCCCCTTCCCCCCCGCCTCCACGTAGCCCAGCGTAGCTTTCCAGACAACCCCTCCTCCTTACACCGAGCCACGTAGTTTATGGACGTTCCTTAATTATTGAACCAAGCATAGGACTTTGCTTACTCTAGGAACAGCACTGACGGTATTAAAAACACCGCAGGCCAAGCCTGAAGCGGTAATCTACACGATAGTAAGCTGACTGGCAAATTACATTGAGAAATAAAGATGCTGATCTATGTCCTGTGTGGCAGCTATAATTAATGAAATAAGAAATAACAAAGGTCGAATACATATCGCAATGTCTTGCTGAGGGCTTCAATGAACATGTAAAATGCAAGCAGTGCAAACAAAAAAAGCGTTCGTAGTAAGCCAGTCTGTAGAGGTAGATTGGCCAGTTCCGGAACTACAGTTTAAAGTCGAATTAGAACAACGGAGCATCTTTGTGTACATAACATGAAAAAAAGCGAAGCCCGTAAAATTTCATGTCGCACCGGAATCTGAATCGGGATCGTGTATTTTCGAGCCACTGAGCTACCAGACCACTCGGTTCACAGCTACAGTAGCGTTAAATGTTACGCGTCCTGGTGTGGAGAAAGTGGAATGGCAAGATAGCCAAGGTAGTTTGTTGGTAATACGGGGAATCCACTAGAAAAACCAGTGTAAATTAAAAGGAGAAGAGTGTGTTTGTCCTAAAAGACTGGAAAACTTCAGCAAATTGTAATTCACTCGAGGCGTGTGTTATACGACTGCTAATTTTTTCTTCCTTTTTTATTATCTAAAGCTGGAAGGCAACTTGCATAAACTATATAGTTTCCTGCGGAATGCAACATATACTGTCACAATATAATGACGCATCAGCAATCCGAATGAAAAAACACAAGCGCTAACGTTATGCACTAATCCTTAAATAAGTGATGCTAAAATGCGATTACAACGATCATAGATGTAAGTGACACGTTCCACGCTTTACTAAATCGTAGAAGTAAATTCTTTTTGAAGCAAGATAACTATTACATGCATGAAACAGGTATTACTTTCTAGGAATACAAATGATGTTAAAGATGATAGGCTGCGTAGGAATGCTGCGGTACGGCAAACTCACATGATAGGAAAATGAAGGAAGAAATTTAACAAATTGACAAAAGCATGGAATGATGTTTCGATGTGGAACGGAAAAGATACGCATAAAAGTTGTTGCCAAGATTTTAATGCCTTCTGACAATCTACAGTGAAATAAAGTTAAAATAACGTGTGCAGGTGGAATCGCAAATATTCGTGTACATTTAAGCACATCTTTTAAAAATTAAGAAAGTTAAATAAAGATTTTTTTTAATACCAACTACTTCAAGTCAACTTGTATTCTAAATGACTTGGAGCATTGTATTCTCACGTCTGCTGATTATATCATTGTATGGACTGTTTTACTCTGTTTCGTTCTATTAAATGATCTTCATTAAGGTAGAAATGTTGACAAAAGCGAAGGATATACGAATGGGTAATCAACTCACAGCTGCATTCAGAAAGGATCGTTGATGAACACGAATTAAAGGAACCTGTGAAATCGAAGGTGAAATTTCTGTGAGATTGAGAGATTTGTTTCTTTCTAAAGTAATTATTCTGTTTCTCCGTCAAAGAAACGATGTTAGCATAAAGCAAGAGCAAGTGATACAGTGTTTTTTTATACTACTGCCCTAACGTTTGCCGTTGACGTTTACAAATCTCGTGCATTCAGATAGTGAATTATTTCATTTTTAAATCGAATTTTTCCATCATAAGACATACACTGAACTATGCTAGTAATAATTTTAATGTTACTTTCGACATGACTTCACTACTGCTTCGAACATAATTTCACTTTTAAGTTTCAACTTTCAATCATAACTTAAAAAAAAAAATGTGTGCTGAATATCCTCTCCTCGAAGGGGAAGAATGATAAACGCATGATGAGTTGTAATAACGAAGAAAGTTCTTTCAAAAAAAAGAAACACCTTTTTGACTTTGCGAAAAATTAGCTAGTTACCTATGTCTTCACCCGCTCAATATTGAGTATGATTTAACGTAGGTGGCCGAAGTCAATGTTGCCAATTGTTTGTAAATGGTGTAAGCTTCATACTAGTGCCTTTATTGTCATTATGTGGCTGTTTTTCTTCGCAGTATTCTCAGCACTCTCAAAAAACTGCCAAAAAGTCGTAACGAAGATTCCGAGACGCAGATCTTGAGAGCTTGAAATAAGCATCTTTTTTCCTCTTGTCTAGCACATTTAAACGCTATGACGAATTTCCACATCTGTAACATGGGTTATTCCATGTGACACAAGTGTGAGGTCTACACACCACTTCAGACTCAAGCATGCCGAGGACGGTGTCTGAATAGACGGCAGTGTTGCGAGATCAGTACATTGACATACTCTTGTTAGCAGGAAAGAGAATCAGCGGACGTTGATATTGGGGATCACCGGCAGAGTCGTGGGCGCCTCTGTGCAGCCCACGCTACCTCTCCTGCGGGAAGCCAGAAGGCTGACGTCAAGGAGCGCTAGAGGGGGCTTTCTTTTAAACGTCGGCCGCAGCCTCTGACAGTACATTGGCGCATCAGCATGGCTCGCCAGCAGACACTCGTCCTCGTGTTGGCGGTGGTGGTGGTGGCGCTGGCTGCTCCCAGGTCTGGCCGGCTGCTTCGCCAGCACCTGTTGCTGCGCTGCGCGGAGCCGCAGCCCAGGTCCTTCAGGTCGGCCGACCTGGCGCCCGGGAGCAGCGGGGAGGTCCTCCACCCGCCGCACGTGGTGCTGCACCGCTGCGACTCCTCGTCAGGCTCCTGCTTCGGCGGGCAGACCTGCGTGGCCGCCACCCAGAGAGAGGTCACGGTGGTGCTGCAGGTCACCACGCCGCTGCTAGGAGACGCCGACCCCACGTACAGGGTCTTCACGGCCACCAATCACACCGCGTGCATGTGCGCGCAGCCCGAGCCAAGGGACTGACAACACTACGCTGCTTCACTCCGTGACAACTTCCTCTACAGCGTGCCTATACGCCAACAGGCTGACAGGCAACCTATTGCAATTGTGTTGGTGATATGACGTGGCCTAGTGTTTTGCAGTTATGTTCTGTCAACTATCATGCAGATTAACTCAGTAACTTGCTGATCTATAGTAGTTGCTCTGTTCTAGTGAACTACAGACAAGAAGATGCAGTGTAAACATGTTTTTGTTTATTGGATATAGGGTCTGCGTAGAGTCAATTAAAATTAACGCTGTCACTTTTCGGATAATAGCTGTACCACATCTTTTAAAGAGGTGCGTGCTGTAGGCATGTGTTAGATTGATGTTCCTCTGGAGGTTTACGGTAGCAGTTTCCTCCTTACTGTACGGCCCTCGAAAACAATGATGGTCCTGTTTCTCTCACAACCCCTAATGACACTATGTCCAGTCGACTGAACTGCAGCACTTATTTATGTACTTACTGCTGCTGACAATACTTTTTGCAGGAGTGTCCTTGTGATTCTCAACCTACTTGCTAGATGTTACGCCGGAGGCTTTGTCTCCGAGACGCTATGTGGCGTTTCCAGTTCCTAACTTTGATTTTGAACCTCTAATTATGTTAGTAATTACGTCACTAAAAATATATAAGGTGTGCAGTATATAGCGTGTGGTAACGAGAAACAATTTACTGCATTTGATTGGCTGTGTGCCTTGACTCTATGACGTGCAGCAAACACCTGTTGTCCTTCAGGAGCGATTACACCGGCACGCTGTAGTTGGCGCCAGTAATCTATTGCTTACAAAGTTGATTCTGGTCAATTTTTCCTCCGAGCGAGACTTAGATCCAACAGCCACCCGTAAATAATGCACATCGTGGTAAATTTATCGAAATTAAGACTGATTCACACTGACAACTAATATTTATATTGTTTTGTAAATACATGCTTTCATATGATAATTTAATGCGAACCGTGATCTTGCAACCTTATTTATTATTCATCTCATTTTATCATTGTTGTTAATGTAATATATATATATAAATAAATTTCGAAATGTGATACCATAGAGATTTTTATCATTTTGACACCAGTTTTGTACTTACTAATCGTACGAGTTTTTTTTACTGGTGGGTAAATGGTTTAATTTATTTTAATGTTTACCATTATTTAAATATAATTACTGTGTTAAAAGGACATTATTCCTGTTTAAAAATTTGTAAATATTGTTTCTATGTTCTTTTACAGCTGTTGTTTTTCTAATAAAATTCGTTGTTTCAAAAATTTGGTGTTTCTAAAATAATGTCCCAAAAACAAATTTTTATCCTCCTGAAAAATGAATAATTTCCTGGCTGCTCTGTGTTTGAAGCGAAGGTGCTTGTTACGTCACACAGGAGTCCCCTAGTCCACTGCGGCGCGGTTGTAAAGATAACCGCTTCCTGCCGGCAAAGCACTGACTTCCCTCTTCTCCTTACCTATTTCCTCAACCACTTTAACGTCGACAATTTGATCAAGGAAAATCCTGCAATGAAGTCACAGTTTAATTTCATACTACTATTTGTCAATATCCGGCCATACAGGCATAGTCGTTATTTTTTTTATTATATTAATCTATGGGATTATTCGATTTAGGTAGAGGGCTTCTGCACTTATATTTCAATGGTTCTGTGATATTCCGTTCCAGGTGAGGTACCTACGTTTAAAAAGTTTAAAGAAACAAATGATTTTAAAAAAATTTAAATTACATATGATTGGTTAATTTTTCAGAAAGCAGTCTATTTTAGATATTATCGAAATTAAAGTGGGTATAGTCGAGCTGTCATACAACTATTACAAGCATTTCTCCATGTTACAATCCCACAGCGATTTCATAAAGATTTGTATTTGAAATGATAAGGTTGACGAAAAATACGATGTACAGAAAATCTGATCTATTAACAAAATCAGAAATCACAGGCTACCTACAGTAACTCAGGAAAATGACAGAACTGTCTTATCTTGTAAGCTTATTTGTAAAAAGAATGGATATGTGTTAAATTAGGCTCCTCATACAATTTCAGTCAAAGATTCGGACTTTATATTGTAATGTAACGATTATTAAAAGCGTAATAGAGAAAACATTGAACTCATAGGCACAAACACCAAATCTGATAAACGCCTGTATGCTATTTTTCGACACAAAAAACTTATAAATTAGCTTAGAATAAGCTTCTCAATTTTCTTCAGAAAAAAAAAAAAAAAAAAAAAAAAAAAAAAAAAAAAAAAAAAAAAAGGAGAGAGAGAGAGAGAGAAAGGTAGGAAATTTTTCAATAAATGTGTACAATATTTGTAGGTTTCATTGGCAGTTATTAAGATTCACAGTTTATCACTTTTCAAAAGCTGCCAACCATCGCTGAATCGTTATCAAACTTACAGATTTTTTATTCTTGTTCTTAGTACTTAGATTACTGTCAAATATACGAGAGTTATTGAAGCAAATATCTTAAAATCACAATAATTAAATGATTTTGAAAACAAAACACAAATAAAATATAAAAGTCCTTATACGAGGGCTGAAAGAATATAAACGAAGCTTGTGAACTTGTCTGGGTTAACGCTCTATAATGCGTCAACACTTTATAGTTTGAGAGCATTGATACGCTAAATGCTACATGAGTGTTTACACATAGATTTGTTCTATGTCCATTATTACTAAATTTCTACTACATGCAGATTGAAGACGTGTTATACCAGTAGAAAGTTTTTGCAGACAGTGTGCGCAGTGCGACAATGATTCAGTTTCAAAGCCTTAAGTGGACATGTGGCTTAAGTTTTCCTGAGAAGGTCAAACTACAATTTTTGACTTCAGTCTTGCACGTCATTTCAGCATGTGCACACGCACTAGACAACTTTTTAAATCATACATCATACTCAACAAGAAACACAAATTCGGTGCATCAACTGGAGTAAGTTATGGAAGTATACTGTCATTAAAAGGGAGATAGTTACATTTACCCAAAATCACTCCAACATGAGTGCCAAGGGCGTTGAATGCAAATCAGAAGACTTAGATTTCTCAGAAGCTTTCGGAGCGTTTTGCATCAAAGTTGAATAATTTTTTATGCATATTCTCACATGTGATGGATTAAGATTACACCTCTACGCTCCTGAAACGAGGAGATCGAGAGTGCAATGTAGTGTAAAATGTGAAAGGAAAACGTGTTTTCCTGCTTGCAAGATTTTTAAAGCCTTCTATTAGGACGCTAAAGACATTATGCTCGTCAGTTTTCTGCTTGAATGACACTGCGTGCTACTGTCAACTCTAGGGCAAGGTTAGAGAGCTCTACAAGACAAGATTCCGATCCATAGCCTGGCTAATGCATTTGCGCAATATCGCTCGGTTCTGTGCTGTTTCTGTAACGCTTAATCCTGAGGGAGAAACAGCTTTATAATTTTCTTCCACCTCAAACGTTTTTTTATTACTTTTGTTTATTATTTTCGTGTGGGTGTGATTTTTTTACTCATCATAGAACTAAAACGAATAACATGTATCCATTTATTATATGTAGCCCATTTACATTTGTATGAATATATTTAAGTATATTTAATTTGTTGCAGATTCTTCTCAAAGCTCTGTATACTTATATTAATAGAGTAAACAAGGTTTCTTATCGGCTGCGCAATCCACACCCATCGTAGCTGCCTAGCCTACCTCGGTAGCCCTATCTATAGTTCAACGCGGAATCCGAACCACGGAAGTGTACTGGCGTACCTCATATTACAGAGCAAGCTGTGTCAGAGCGAAGGTCGAGTTGAGAGCCTTCGAATATCCCTGCCGAGATCGGGATTCGATCCGGAGACCATTCGATCTTCAGTCACATGCTTAAAATTTGAGTCACCAGATCACCATTTACATTAATTAACAATAAGGAATGTTCAATATATGTAAATTACTTTAGATGAAGTTCATAACGCTCAACAAGGTACAAACTATTTTTGTTTATTTGAATCAGGAAACTAATCACTATATTTATTTCATGCACCTCAAGTTATACATAAAGCTATTTAGACCAATGTCAAACATGAGAGTCAAGTTGGAGTTTTAGTGAGAGAATTGTGTCTTCACCACCACTATACGTGCAACAACAGCTGTTCATTCAGTGTTCCAGCCAACTGAGTCATATCGAGAGGAGGAAAGACGCTTGATACAAATTACTGCTTACTCGCCAAACCTGACCATCGAATATACAATTCCACGAAGACAGTTTGCCTGCATTCCAAGAAGACAGTAGTATTAGCAAACAGAAAAATTGTTTTTTACTAACTGGAACTCATAGACAGCACTTTCTTTAGAAGACAGAAACATTCAGTCTCAATACTCCCACGATTTGTGTTTGTTTTTGAATTTCGTGCTACTGGATATAAATAGAATCTTTCCTGTAATGTTTCGAGTTGCTCATTTGGACGGAGTTGTGGAAGCAGGTTGTTTTCAGTACATGTTCAGGACAGAATGTGGTCTGTCAAAACGTTATTAGATCAAAGATAGCTGCCTCGGTCCAATAATATAAAATCTCCCAATAGTTCCTTAATGAAATCCCATTTCACTCTTTCCCTTCTGCAATTCGCTGTCAATTTCAGAAACACATTAACATTTTTTCACCGCGCGTTGAATGTGAGTGGTAAAGCTGCGTCATCGTATTATTATTATTATTGTTGTTATTATTACTCCGCGATTCACTAAAAGTGTGTGGCGGAGAGTGCATTGCACCTATCCGAAAGGGTAATAGTTTGGAAGGGATATACAGGATATGGCAAAGGACAAAGGTTCGAATCCCCGTCCATCCATCCAGACGTCGGTTTTCCATTGTTTCCAGAAATTACTCCATCTGAATGGTGGGATGGCTCCTTCAAAACGTGATGACTGAATTCCTTCCCGTTCCTTACCCTCAGTTCTTTCGCACCTGTGATGATCTCGATGTTGAGCTCACTTCTGCTACTGCGATGCCGTATATCACACCGAGGTGGTAACTTCCAGCGTACGACAGATTCATAAGACATTTGCAAGTCCTCTAACGATCCTGAGATAAAGTTTCGTTTGACTGTGTTTTTAGCCGGAGCAATAACGGCCCGCCAATTGAATTAGACGAATAAATTTATTCTCATGCCAGTTGTAAAAGTTATAATGAATTAATGTCCTGTCATTATTAAATTAATTATATTTATTATTTCGCCCCAACTCAACCAATGTATAATAATATTAATAACTGATAGGATGTGTAACAATACGAATGAACGTAAAAATGCTTCATAAATATGAGGAAAACTTATTAATAAATATTAACACATGTTTAGAAACGTAACTTGCACAGACATATTATATTTATTGTGAATTAAAGAACACAGTAAAGATACCTATAGTATACAGAGAGTAAGGGCGGTCAAGCTGAAAGTTGTTCTCTAATCCCAAGAAACAGAGAAGAAAGAAAATGTTAATTTGTAATAAACTAAATAAGCTAATAAATTTTATTCAAACGCAATGACGAAGTATACACTTAATTTATTGTTTCTCTTATCAAAGTAATGTATCTCGTCTATATTTATTGTAAAGTAAGTTATTCTTGTTAGTAAATTTATAGAAGATATGTATATGTCCAACAACAAAAAAATACACGAAAACAAAAAACACAATATTTCGGCAAAACCCTTTTTTAAGAACACTCAAAAATGTTGCAGAGCTCGCGCAAGCGCCTTAGGTCATCTTTATATATATATATATATATATATATTTCTTCTGTCCGTGTGTATGTCACTGAACTCCTCCTACACGGCTGGATTGATTTTTATGAAATTTTGTGTGTGTGATTAAGTTGATTCGAAAACAGTTTAGATTCACAATTTTATTAACAAAAGCCCATCCGTCTCCCCTTTTACCCCCCCCCCTCCTAATTTCCAATGATCGTTGTAGAACCCCACAGTTTTTATCAGATTTTGATAAAACTTTGCATACGTTTACTTTAAAACAAGGAGCAAAATACCAACACCTCTCCCCCTTTCCACTCCCTTAATTTTGTCAATGTTCTTTACACAAAGCTAAAGTCGACACCGTTTGACCAGTCACCATGAAAGTTGGGACATATATGTATTTTTTCATGGAGAACGTTTCTGACCAAACAAAAATAAAAAACCACCCCATTTCCCCCTTTACACCCCTTGATTTTTACACAAATCCACAGATTTTATCCGATTTCAACGATACTTTTCTTATTTATAATTTAAAATAAAGAGAATAATACTGCCAACCTTTTGTTTGCCAAACCAAACCCATCTCCTCATTTACACCCCCTTAATTTTTCTCAATGTTATTTAGACAAAGCTACAACCATTTGATCGATCACCATGAAAGTTGGCAAATATATGTGAAGAAGAAGGTTTTTGAACAAAAATTTCAAAAACCCTACACTCTTTCCCTATACACACCTTCATTTTTATGCAAACCCATAATTTTTATCCGATTACGATGGAACTTTGCACATATATGCTTTAAAACAAAGAGAAAAACATTGTCCACATCAGTTTAAAAAAACACAATATCTCTTCTCCTTTACATCCCTTAATTATTGTCAATGTTCTTTATACAAAATTATAGTCTCTATCCAATTTTGAGGGAATTTTGCACACGTATACTTTAAAACAAGCAGAAAAATACTGTCTACATTAGGCTTACAAAAGCCCAATAACTTTACCCCGCAACCCTTTTAATTTCCAGGTTTCTTTATTGGAACCGACAGTTTTAAATACCGTCAAAATAAATCCAGATTTTTAAGTAACGCCAGAATATTCAACAAAAAATGTTTCCTAATGTTTTAACATGTACATCAGATTTTAGGTTGGACCCCAAACTTAAACGTTGTGAAAACCCATCAAAAATATTTATTTTCTGTCACCGAGCGTGATGGGTGAACGGTTAACGTTCTGGCCTCGCATTCGGGAGGACGCCGGTTCGAATCCCCGTCTGGGCATCCAGATTTGGGTTTTCCATGGTTTCCCCAGATCACTCCAGGCGAATGCCGGGATGCTACCTTAAAAAAGGCCATGGCCGAATTCCTTCCAATTCCTTGCCTCCCCCCCCCCCCATCCTTTCCCGCCTCTAAAGACCTTGCTGTTAGGAGACGTTAAGCAGTTAAAAAAAAATATTTCTGTCTCTGTGCCCTTTCTTTCACAGATTCTATTTCACGATGTCGCAACGTCAGATTTGTGTGTTAATTACTCCTGTAATGATCACTATAACAAATTTGGGTGTTAATTACTCCAGACACGGTACCCCACGTCGAAACACTGTCACGATGTAATCGTACTGTAATACTCATTTAGCACGTGTTTTTTTTATTATTATTGAATGGATCGTTATTCGCGTTAGTCACCTCCTAATCTGCTGGCTTTTTCCCGTCGCCGAATCTGAATTTTCGTTTCAGATTAATAATCAAACAAGAAATTAGATTTTGTGAAGAGATAGTATAATCATAGATATAGTGTGTATATATATACGGTTCCTGTTATAGGATGAATTGACTTTGACTCTCAACCACTGAAAAAATATTTTACGTTCGCTGCAAGTCCTTTCGGTTATACATGCTATGCCCGGGCAGTGCGAACCCCGGACCACTGGACTGGCCAGACTACCACTAGACTGACTCGGTAGTTGTGTCACTGTTAGCGGTTACCATCTGGCTCTTTGGCTGCCTGTTGGCTGCCTGTTGACTGCCTTATGAACCATCTCTCTTTGCTCTCACCGCTCATCCCCCCCCCCCCCCAATTCAGAATTTTTGTAACAGCGTAGGATTTAACCAAATATTAAGCAAAATGCCCCTTTCCTAAAGAAAATTACGCGTTGTTGTGCCACGCATAAATACTTGAGCACTTCAATCATTACACCCCGGCCTAAAGCGGCCTGTAGACGATCAAATTGTTTGTCAAACTTTACGTGTTTGTCAAATTATTTGAGAGTCTGCGGCATTGTTTGATGCGTCTGTCAAACAATCGAAGCGTTTGGCGTGTTTGATGGAAATTTTGATTGACGGCGTGTTTGTCAAATAAGTTTGAAGGTGTGCGGTAGTGTTTGTCAAACATTCTTTCAGTGACCATGGTGAACGCATCGCCGTTCGTCAAGTGACACAGCAGGAATGATAATTGGCTGAGGGACATAATTTATCAGACGAAGGATTCCTTTTACAGTTCATGTCCATATATCGCGATCTGCCGGTGCTATGAAAATAAAATCTAAAGAATCGAATAACTTCAATATTTAGCCAAATTTATAAAAAACGTTGAAAGAATTTAAAGTTAAAATTTGTAGAGGGCAAATGTAGGAGGCGTGAAGAAAAGGGGAAGATGGGTGTTTAGGGAAATTGTCACCGGAGCGTGGGCTCGATTGCAATTTTATTAAATATATTAAATATTAACATCTGGTTTGGCTAATTTCTCCAAGAACCCTGTATAATAGTATCCATCTCTTCCATGTCTTCTTCTCCATGTCGGATGTATTTTTTTCCCCGTTAATAAGTAAATTGTGTAAATGACAACGCGTCATAACTTCTTGCTTTTGTTAGAGATAATTATGTGGATTTCTAAAAAAAAACTTAAAATTACATGCGAGAATGCCAAATACTTTTTCAATAAACGATAATTAAAAATTCTTCTGTTATCATTTAACACTTGTCTATTGCAAAGGTTTCATAAAACTTAGTAGCAGCTGGAAAGCTTCATCTCCTACAAAAAAAAAAAAAAAAAAAAAAAAAAAAAAAAAAAAAAAAAATAAAAAAAAAAAAAAAAAAATAGTATCCGGCAATTCATCTGGATCTGGAATCTGCAACTGATTATTTTCAAACAAATTCCAAAATGTTGTATTATTAATCAATCCTCACATCTGACGCTCTGAAATTTGTAAAGACATCAACCGTAAGAAATTCATAATTTGCACTGGCTATAATCATTCAAACGTTTTATGTTCCGTGAGCAGGAATTTATTGTAATCATCTGGTTCTTTGTGCGATATTTCTCGTAATAAATTTTCATGTGTATATCTCTCTCTTAATATCAATTATTCTCTAAATTAACATCTACCTTTTTTTTTTCTTGACACACAGTGCTAGAGTCAACGCTAAAAATGCGTTGTCTTTATTCCTCATTGCGGCACGCGTCACGTTGCGACAAGGCAACAATCGAAACTAAAGGCAAGTTTGACAAATTTGTTTGATCTCAGGTTTGAGAGTTTGCGCTGTTGTTTGATGAAAACGTGATGTTTGACCAACAAATCTGTCAAATAAATTTGATCGTCTACAGGCACCTTAACATACTCTGGCTAGCGGATTCGTTCACAAGTAATCGTGTTATAATTGGTGCATTTCTCTGGAAGGCGGTTTCAGAAAGCTAATTATGAAATGTGTGAATGATGGAATCTGTTACGTTGACGCCATACTGACGGCGGATAAAACATTTGCTGGTACATCAACTTAATTTCCACCGTATTTATATCACGTTGATTCCTTCGGCTTACCGTTTAATTCCCATTTGGTGGGGACACCACATCCTTATGTCGCGGTTTCGTATTACGTCATTCTGCCTTTAAGCTTTCCAACCAGTTCTCCAAGGTCACATGCATTCATTATTGCTGAAGCTGAATTGAGAGAACCCTTTTGGTTAGTACTGTATAATCGTTTGTTTATCCATTAAAACACCATAAGACAGTACACATAAAATTATGGCTGTTATATGGGATCTACCATTTCATGTTTGATGATTCTGGAAGCTTATGTGATGGGTCATGGAGGTGCATGGTTCATTCAGTTGTCTGAGAACATGAAGCATTAATTTTTTTTAATTTTTCATTGTTCATTGAAACTGGAGTATTCGAGAATAACTCCAGGCAGACAAGCATCGGACAAGGAACATTTCAGATGAAATGTGCCAACTTGAAACTGTATGACGAAAAAAACGTCTGATGTATAGAGCTGAGAATGATATTCTACCATTTGAAACACATCTTACATAAATATAATAATTTCTGTTGAGCTCACAGTAAGTTAAAAATTACGGGTTTCAACATTAAATGTCAAATGCTATGACTTAGCGCCATCTTTAGATGCGCAGAGAGATTCCTCTATTTGAAATCGCAGAAGTAACTTCCTGAGGAATGGTGTTGGTTCAACGCGATTAGTCAACAGCCACATTTGTAGCGGGAGTCCCCCGTAAGGTCAGTAACAGCGGGCACAAAAACAACTTTACAGTCCAGCACCTCATAGATACCTCGTCTCCACTTGCATAAAATCTTCCTTTAACTTCTGTGATTTGTATTGTGAAACAACACACTCGCTAGTATTAACAGTCTGTAGGTTGGCCAAAAATATATCATTATCACCCTAACGAGCTACCATGAATCGTCAGTAAGATAATGTACTTCAAACTACAACAATTAATCAAACTTGAAAGTAGGAGACTTTTTGTGTTCGCTAATTTGCCACAAGTAAGTACGTATGAATCCAAGTTTTATGCATTACGCTGCACATGTAAGTTGTCGTTGCTCTGTAGAAATCAGTCACTTCCCTCATGCGATTTGACAGGCCGAGTGATTTGTACTGAAAAATTATATTAAATACGGAGCCATGATTAATGATTGGACGTAGAAGTCTACCTGGACTCAGGATGCAGATATCGTCACAGGATCAATATGGCGGAATAACTTCACCGTGCTACATCATCTTTGGAAGGAGTAATTT
>CM061920.1:124523500-124583626 GCA_031002005.1 Vandiemenella viatica
ATGATTGTTCCGCGAAATAGAGAATCCCAAAAATGATAAAATGGTGATCGTAGATGATATGTGAAATGACATGACAAATTAATAAGGACGATATTGGATTAATTTATTGACTTGGGACAGCATCCTTATTTAGCATTTCTGTAGAAACCACGCTATGCAGTGATAAAAATAGACCTTCTTACCAGTCGTTTGCGCAGCCACTGTTGATGTTGGAAGATAAGGAACAGTTAAAAAGGTGCGTGAACTGTGGTGGAAATCATAACGCCAGTGATAGGTATTACCCAAAAATAAAACGCCAGGAGGAATTAAAGGAGAACTAGGCAATGAGCAACAGGTCAAGGACTGCATAAAGGTACGAGCTTCCAACTTCCCTCCTCTCCAGGGAAAATTCGTTTAACATTGTTACAGTGTAAAATATGGACAGCAAAGACAGTGAACATATCCAAAGCATAACTTAACTAGTGCTAGGAAGCTACGCGTGGTCTGAACATATCCAAAGTATAACTTAGCTAGTGTTAGGAAGCCACGCGTGGTCTGAACATATCCAAAGTATAACTTAGCTAGTGCTAGGAAGCCACGCGTGGTCTGAACATATCCAAAGTATAACTTAGCTAGTGCCAGGGAGCCACGCGTGGTCTGAACATATCCAAAGTATAACTTAGCTAGTGCTAGGAAGCCACATGTGGTACAAACTGAAGAGCCAGTTGGAATGACTCCAGATGAAGAAATCAACAGCACCATAGCGATGAGAGTCAATACCCAACACATGGAGTGTAAAGTATCCACAACAGTGCTGAGAAAAATTTAAGAAATAGCTACTAAGAATTTAATATAGTATATCATGGAACTTGGTCCGATCGGAGCTGTCGTGGAGAATTTCAATGAAGCAGCGTAGATGGCTACAATATGCCGTTCGTCAATGGATCACGAGAAATCTTTACCCAAAGTGGAGGGAGTTTCAGAGAGTTGAAAAGCGCAAGGTGGCTATTGTGTCAGTTATAGAAACAAGGTTGCGTAGTGAAACAAGCTTATGCCACAATTATATCATATATGTAGGAGCCAGTGGCGGCTGTACCTTAAGTGCGCTCGTGCGCTGAACCACCAATCCAAAAGATTTAAAAATGACAAAATATTAAGTACCTACTTCATCTTTATTTTTATATTACCATTTAAATATTTATTTTTAAACATACAAAAACAAAAACGTATAAAAAATTAAAACTCCAATTATGGTGAAACAGTTTGAGCGCTTTACTAAACTATTAAGACTTATTTTCCTGTAAAGACAAATTCTCGTGCGCTTCGGCGAGTGCACGAGGACTGCTAATACAACTTGTAGGTGATACGGGTTAATACGCCTGACGCATGAAACAAAAGATAGTTCATAGAAACTTACGGAGTAATGAGTCGGTTGTAGAGCGCCGCACGTGCGAACCGAGGATTGCCGAGAGCACCCGATGTTTGACGAATTGGCCAGCTGGCATGGGCGCGCGCGAGGCGACGGCAGCCATGATTGACATCTCGTTATTAGACTATCAGTATAGTTTCACTGTATGTGTGACGCGCTAATAATTGTTTATTTATATTACCGTAAATAATTGTTTTTAGTTTTTGTTTCGATTTTTTTCGAGAACTTTTATTCTATACTGTGTATGGTGTTAGTGAAAATGAGCATAAACATTGATTATATTAAAGAAAATAACAGAACTTTTCAAAATAAAGTGAACATAAAATTGGCCGGACCGCCACGGCCCTTTTTAAATTCAAAACAAGAGTGCAAATCGAAAAATAAAGCATTTACACGAAGTTTTAAAAGTGAAATGTATAATAGAAAGAAATGGTTGTGTGGATGTGAGCGTCTTAATGCATTATTTTGTTTTCCTTGCATTATTTTTGGCGGAGAATCGATTTGGACAGAAACAGGAATCAAGGATTTGACGCATTTGAGTGAAAAAATAAAAAAAAACATGATTAATCACAAGTACACCTACAAAATGTAATGAGTTTGTCTGTGTTAGGCACGGTCGACATTCGTAATCAGCTAGATTCTGTGTATAGAAGCAATATCCAAAAGTATAATGAACAAGTTGATAAAAACAGGTATATTTTATCACGTCTTATCGATTGTGTCAAGTTTTGTGGTGCATTTGAGTTAGCTTTGCGAGGTCACGATGAAACTATTGAGTCTAGTAATGCTGGGGTGTTTCGTGGATTAATAGACTTTGTATCAGAGTTGGATACGGTCATGAAGGAGCATCTCACGTCGTCTACTGTTTTCAAAGGCACGTCAAAAACTTTTCAGAACGATATTTTGGACTCAATTTTATGTGTATACCACAAAGAATTGTCCAATATTATAACAAAATGTGAATATGTAGCAGTTCAAGCTGATGAAACTACTGATGTATCGACGACTATGCAGATGGTAATGATTTTAAGATACGAAGAAAATGGACAGGTTCACGAACGGTTTTGGAAATATCTTACGCCGCATTCCCATACTGCTGAAGGACTTAGTTCTGTTATTATAAGAGAATTACGGGAACTTCAAATAACGCCGCAACAATTAATAGCACAATGTTACGATGGCGCCGCTGTAATGAGCGGGAATGTTGGTGGAGTACAGGCTAAAGTAAAAACCGTCTATCCAAATGCTTCATTCGTTCATTGTTATGCCCACCAACTAAATTTAATAATAGAAAAAAGTGTAAGTCAAAACAAAACCGTACAGAAATTTTTTGCTAACCTTCAAGCTTTTCCAAAGTTTTTTTCACGATCACCGAAGAGTACAGATGTTTTGAAAACTATTGTATCAAAGAAGATTCCAGCTGCTCCGCAAACGAGATGGAACTTTAATTCGCGGACCGTTGCATCAGTACATAGCTACAGGGAGCCTTTAAAAGAATGCATGACCACCATTGTAGAAACGGAAAATGATACCGATTCTATAAATCAGGCTGATATGCTTCAAAGGTATTTGAACGACAGTACTTTTTTATATTGGCTTGATTTTTTTCAATCTATTCTGCCACATAGTGAAATTTTATTCAAACAAATGCAAAAAAAGAAATATTGATTTGGTTCATATAAAAAACTGTATTAATGATTTTGAAATCAGTATACAAAATGCACGTAACACCATAGATCAACTTGAAGAACCGCCTCAAAAAAGGTTTAAATCGTCTAGCTCTGTTATAGCAAAAGAAGTGTGCGATATAATTATTACTCAAGTGAAAGACAGATTCAATTTTTGTAATCATTTGATAGCAGCCAAATTATTTTACTGCGAGAACTTTACCACATACCGTTCTACTTTTCCCGACAAAGATTTCACGGTCACAGTTTCCACCTATGCAGCTTTGGACAAGTACAAGTTGAAAAACGAACTATCAGCAATATACAGTCGCGACGATTTCACCAACGCAAATAGTGCAATTGCAATTTTACATTTGTTCTATAATAATGACCTGACTGAATCATTTTCAGAGTCAATGAAACTATTGCGAATTCTGTGCACTATACCAATGACTTCAGTAGAGAGCGAGCGATGTTTTTCGACACTGAAAAGAATCAAAACTTTTCTCCGAAATACCATGTCTCAGGATCGGCTAAATGCACTTTCTGTGCTTAGTATTGAAAAAAAATTCATACAAACAATACCCGATTTTAATAAAAAGGTGATTGAACATTTCGCTTCAGAAAAATGTCGTCGTATTGATTTAATGTATAAAAAATAAACATATGTCAATTTTTGTTTTGTTGCATTTTCTAATTTTAATATTTTAGTAAAGTGCACCACCAGTTCGATAACCCACCAGCCGCCACTGGTAGGAGCTACAGGGGTGATAGTTATGCAGGGGTGGCTATTATAGTGAGAAGCGACATAAATAACTCTGCACGAAGATTACTGGTACCAAGGTTCAGTCGAGAAGTTCTCTCAATAGACCACAAACACAAGTGCCTCTTAAGGCTGCCACCGAATTTACCACTGCATTTTTGGAAGAAGAATGGTGAAAATACCGTGAATCAAGGCGGATAGATAAAGAGAAGCTCTGACGAAGGCCGCAGGTTGGAGCCGAAACGTAGTCAATAACAACACAAATAAAAAACCGTAGCTCAAACCCCGAAAAAGTGAGTAAAACTTTTTAAAAAAATAACGCCTGCAAAAAGTGTGAAATTTTATAAGAAAAATCGTGGATTCTATTCAACCACATGCCCCCTAACCCTGTGGTTTGAGACAATTTCAACGAGCATCATTCGTTGTGGAAGAAGGGAGATGAGCTCGCCCTCCCAATTTCGGTTTCCTCCTTTTCAGTCGTCAACAATGAACACGTACTAGACTAGGAACACCATATCAGAGTAACTCTCACCAGACCATCCGCTCATATCAGCCAACTTAATGCACAGGTCGAAATAAGAATTGCTACATGACACCTTGGGACTGACGATTTCGTCCTCAATATCACATTAAACTAGTAACTTCCACTAAACTGCATACCCTCAAGGATACGATTAGGACAATGGGATGGGTCATCAGAGGAAATACAACGGCGCTACAGTTAGTTGGAATTAATAATTGAGTCTTCCTCCGGAGAATCTACACTAGATACTTAAGCGGACGTGAGGAGACAGTGGACCAGCAAACTGTCGTTGAATAATGACTGCTAGTAGTGCCATTACATATGTGTGAGCCAGAACCCCGGACCAAAACACCCCATGTATTCCTTATGCACGCGCACGTGCCGCCAGACCACCCACGTCGCGCAGGTGTTCGCCTGGCCACTTGCCCACCATAAATCATCAACACCTGTCATCAAGCTGTCAAGAAGGCCACGTGCCACTTCTTAACCCGAGTTACGGGTCATAAATCGTCTAAATGGCTTTATTATTTATTTTTTAAACCTCAATTACGCTCGAAATACACTTTTTATTTTTATTTTATTACATTCTTAATTTGTACTAGTGGTGTGACGTATCGAAGGCGGGCCGGCGCCAACTTGTGGTCAGTTTGTGGTCATTCCCGCCCCCCCTCCCCTCCCCGCCGCGCACGTGCCGCGCAGGTGTTCGCCTCAGATCATAAATGGGAATAATATGCTAATGAGGCTACGCGGCGGGGATTACGTAATATTTCCGGCAGTGCAAGACCCTACCCTGGGGGGCACAAATCTGTACCTAGGTGAATGTGTATGATTGTTTTGCAAATAGTGTTTGTGTGAAGAGGAAATATACCGTTTATCTGTGTATCTAGTTGGTAAATATATACAGTGCACTGCTTAGGTTGCTGCAAAAACATGTATACCAGTATAGTTCAAATATTTCAATGCTGTACATATTAAAAAAAAATATGGAAAGTTAAAATTTATTCACAAATTCGCCTATTTCTCTTAGGCAGGTGGTCGTAGGTTCAAAGTTCTAAAACATATAAATTAAGATTTAATCTTTAAATAGTGTTACGACATATCAATTTACAAGTAATTTTTCTACCAAGTGCAGAGAAATTTATTCTATGAGAATCTGTCGAGCCGTTTTCGAGATACTAGTTTTAACGTTATATGATGTTGAATAAGCCGCCCGCCCGCTGACTTGAATGAATTTCATATACCCCGCAGCCAGCAGGCCACCCCAACCCTACCTGGAGCCGCAATGTATTATACTGTTTGGGCCCGCATGAAAAAAAAAAAAAATCCCATCGACCGCCATTAATTTCTTTGTCCGCCCCATCTGTTTTGAGAGGTGTCCTCCTAACAAAACGTTCTTAGGTGCCGCCACCCCTTCATGATATAATAATTGTAGATTGCACTTGAATTCAGAGTACAGATACATTATTTTTTATTCGTTGAATACGAAATAACGAAATCCTTGATAATTTCCAACATGAATACGACAAAAACATTCTGAAAGCTGTGAACATTTCAACGATTGGGCAAATAAATCTGGTATTTCAGATAGTGTACTAAGTACCTAGGTTATATTCCCAAACATCGCCACAGTATGTGTGGAGTAAGAACAAACGACATTATTGATACTGGCTGGTACTGTGAGTAAGCATTCAGCCACGGCCTTTTGAAGGAATCATCCCGGTATTCTCCTGGAGTAATTTCGGAAACCATGGAAAACCGAAATCCGTATAGCCGGAAGAGGATTCGAATCTTGCGTCCTCCCGAATGAGAGGCCAGAGCGTTACCTCTCACCCACCACGCTCTGTCACAGAATTCTCACATTTACTCAATAAAGAGGGCGACGGCTGCAGAAAAACCTAATTAACCCACAGAAAGACTTGGGATATCAGCATCGAAGGGGTCAGAACCGGGAAAAAGCGTTAATAAGCTGACTCTGTCGAAATGAATTTGCTTCTCCCTGCCATGTGTGCTCCATTTCTTTTTCTTTATGGGCATGAAAGCTGTACCGAGAGAAAAGAATTGAAGCTTTCGAAATGTATTTGTATCGTCGTCTCTTACACATATCTTGGGGTGCTGAAAATCTCAAACGAAGAAGTACTTCATAGGATAGAGAAACAGAAAGAACCGCTCCCCCTATGTGGACCGCTACATACAGGCAGGAAAATACTTTCATCACTAAAGACAAAAAAAAAGCTTCGTTCTATAGCGCCTTAAGCTTTGAGTTGTTAAATTCCGATCTGTTGAAATCCCATTACATCTCAAGTACAGAAACAGATCATAGCATACTTCTGAGAAACAATTTAGTCCAGCACAAGTCCAAGAACAAGGTTTTAGTCTTCTCTAAGAGAAAATTCCAGATAACCCTTCGAGTCTTCTTCTTCTTAACGATCATGAAGTCACCACGCTGAAGTTAGTAAGATTAGTTCCTAAGGTGATCGCTAAGAACAGTTTCAGAAAGGGATTAGGCATAAGAAGTACAAGCGCATCCAGGCAAGAATTCAGATTTAGTAACTAACAGGTGTTGTAATTTATGGCGCATTAACTAACAAGAAGCGCTATTTGTCGGGATTAAGCAGTTGTTGGAGATGTATGTTATATTTGATATTTTCTTACCTCAACGACATATCGAGTCTTCTTCTTCTTCTTCTTAACGATCATGAAGTCACCACGCTGAAGCTAGTAAGATCAGTTTCAGAAAGGGTAGCAATAATATGCGAATGTTTACCATAAATTAAGTGAAATAACATTACAACTAACAGAAAAAAAAAAAACTTATATCGTTGATTGTACAAGTGGTTTAGAGAAGAAGGAAAATTAGTCATGGTTCATAGAAATCAAACACATATGAAAAAAAAAAATAATAATTTTATTTTACAACAAGATACACTTGGCACTTAAGGGGTTAGGTGTACCCACCCCCTTAAACATACAGATTATTAATCACTACTGGAGCCGTCACTCGTATTTGGACACAGATAATCACAACTGAAGAGTGATCTTCTACCACACTCTTGACACCAGATATCGCTATCGCAAAATATATGGCGGGGTATTACCCCGCCTATAAGATCACTTTCACCGTATATTTCTAGTTGTAAATCGCTAATGTCGTATATTTCCATAAGAGCACTGTCATTGTTTATTATATCTATGCATGGTCCGCAAATACTGACGGCTGTATTATTGTTTTTTATGTTTTTTGCCACATAATATGTCGATCTGACTTTAAATATATTGTCATCCTTATTACACTGGGTATTCACTAGAAAAAATAGAATATAGGAATCACTAAAACGTGTGTACAGGTCACACGTTAAAGGTTCCATCGAATTAATCGCCCGCTGAACTCTAGTAAAATTCGTAATGCAGTGGCCATGTCTATTCGTGTATGAATAAGGGTTGCTATTCATATTTGATAGCAACCCCTGCCATTTCGATCTTACGAACAGTTCATGACCAATATTCGTTATTATGGTTGGTAGCCCAAGAGAATAAATATCTGACGCACGCTGCAAGCGTCCACATACGTCCATCAGGGCCGTATATTCCAACGTGGGCACGTTCACAGGAGGCAAAACTGGAGCCTGCGGTCCTGCCATTTTTTTTTTTTTTTTTTTTTTTTTTTCGAATCACCCATCTTTGGGGTACGTCAGATCAATCACTTCTTGGATGCTTGCGTTTTCTTCTTCTCCCAGTATTTCTTCATTCTATCTGATCTCTTCCTTCTTTCCTCTTCTGAAATTTGAATCGGTTTTCTGGTGTTTATCGCAACTTGGAACCTCTTACTTTTGTCTTTGGTCACGGTCTTGGCTGTACCATTCTTTAACATCACTTCGGTAATCTGGAGTTCTCTCAAATCCTTTTCCACTTCCTTAAACCAGTTGGGCTTAGTCTTTTTTTTATAAAAGAAGTCAAAGATTTTTTTTGTTAATCTGTTAGGATTCATTCGGAATATGTGTCCATAGAAATCAATCCTTTTTTTTCTCATGGTTTCGGAGAGTCTCTCAGACTTTGCGTAGAGGGCTTCGTTTCTGTAGAAAACTTGTTTGTTATTCTGGAATTTGGGACCCATGATCTTCCTCAAAATTTTCCTCTCTTTGATTTCCAATTTCTCCATTTGTCCTTTCCTCCCCATGACTAGTGTCTCTGCTGCATAGAGTGCTTCCGGCTTAATTACTGTGTTGTAATGTCTTATCTTTGTGTTCCAAGAGAGGCTTTTCTTATTGTAAGTGTTTTTGGTCTTCTGGAAGGCTAATTCCATTTTGGTCCTTCTCGCTTCCATTGTTTTACCTTCAAGGTTGTTCCATTCAATCCATTCCCCTAGGTACTTGAAACTCCTAACCACCTCTATTTTATGAGCTCCTACTCGGACTCTCGTAGGAGTGTCTGGTATATTTGTCATAATCTTTGTTTTTTCGAAAGAAATCTTAAGTCCTAACTTCCCTGCCTGCTCTTGTAATTCGGCGATTTGTTCTTTGGCTTCCTCCCATGTTTCTGCGAGCATCGCCATATCGTCAGCGAATGCCAAACACTTAATCGTAACTCCTTTATTTTTTGTTCCAAGTCTAATTCCTCCTCTGGTTCTTGCATTCCATTCTCTCACAACTTTTTCGAGTGCACAATTGAACAACAGGGGGGAGAGGCCATCCCCTTGCCGGACCCCTGTTCTGATCTCAAAAGGTTCTGACAGTTCACCCATGAATCTAACTTTTGAGGTCGTATTTGTGAGGGTTTCTTTGATTATATTCAGGGTTTTCCTGTCCAAGCCAAATTCCTCCAAAATATTGAATAGCGACCCTCTGTCTATGGAATCGTAAGCTTTTTGGAAGTCCACAAAAGTCACTATATATGGTTTCGCCCTCTGTTTCTGGTATGCTAAAATGTTTCTGAGGTTTAGGATCTGTTCAGGGCAAGACCTTCCTTTCCTGAACCCTGCTTGATACTCCCCGATTTGGCAGTCCAGCTGGGATTCTGCTCGTTCAAGTAATGCTCTGGACAATATCTTATAGGTCACATCCACCAAAGAAATCCCTCTGTAGTTGTTCGGATCAGATTTAGAGCCTCTTTTATGTAGAGGGTGTATCAGGGCCATTTTCCATTCCTCTGGAATCACTTCTTTCTTCCATATCTCCTCAAAAAAATTCTGGAGTGAGATAATTGCATTTTTGCTAGCATATTTCCATAATTCGGCTGTTATTTGATTTTCCCCTGATGCCTTAAAATTTTCCATGTGAGTCAGAATTGTCTGGATCTCATTTATAGATGGGGGTTTAGAGTCAGGGTTGGTGGAAGACTTCTTTCCATCATCGAACACCATCTTTTGGAGTGGTTCTTCGCAATTTAGGAGTTCCTTGAAGTAGTCTGCCAGTATCTTGCAGTTGCCCCTATTACTATATGCCATGTTCCCTTTTTTATCCTGAAGTTGGAGGGTTGGGGGGTTGTATTTATTAAGCTTCTCTCTGAAGATCCGATAATAGTTTCTCATGTTATTCTTAGTAAAGTCGTCATTAATCTTACTGAGTATTTGGTCTTCTTGAACCTTCTTTACTTTCTTGATTTCCTTGGACACCATCCTCCTAGTTTCCACAAAGTGCTGCCAGGAACTTTCGTCCTTTTTGGTTTGCCAGATGTGCCACGCCTTCTTTCTCAGATCAAGTAGTCTATCACACTCCTCGTTCCACCACCTGTGCTTCTTAATCCTGGAGACAGGAGCAAACTCTTTCTACAAAAAAAAATTTTTTTTTTTAAAAATGTACACTTAGCTATATGCTCGTAGATAACTGCACACACACACACACATACACACACACACACACACACACACACACACACATATATATATATATATATATGATCAAAACAAAATTATTTCGAGGAAATTTGAGCGTCAACTTACCTCAAGTCGTGATGGATACAACAGCACGCACACACACAATAAAAATCGTCCACAAATATCAGCTCCTACAACACTCAATGCCTGTCGAGAACACGATTATTTTTAGAAGATCCAGCGTCTTTTTATAAGCTTAGGTTAACGCGTTAACCTAAGCTAACACAATGTAACATGCTGAGCCTGCCTAACCTAAATTATCTACAATAACCTCAATAACTGTAAGGGTTTCATGGTTTTTTAGTCCAAAACTAGGGTTCACAAACAGACAAGGAGGACGAATATGCAAGTCTATACATAGACACAGATGTGACGTTACTTGGAGATCTGTTAGAAAAAAAAAAAAAAAAAAAAAAAAATAGGAGCGTATTTATTGGAAGGTAAACGAGAGGACTGGCCTAGCATTCATGAAGACGGGGCTGCTATCGTCATGTATTATGCCTTCAACCCACATGCATACAAAACCCTAATCAGTATGCCTCTCATTGTCGAGGTGAGTGGTGGCTTTTAGTTCAACTGCTGGTGTAGGGTGAAGAAAAAGAGGACGTTTCGGGGTCCCTTGCAAAGAATTAGGTTTCGTGCAAGCATCTATGCGAGAAAATGGATATTGGGAGCCGTAAAGAGGGCATTAGCGAATATTATTATCTGAAATTTGTGGTTTTCGCCCGACAAACGTGTTACCCAGGGAGCAAAAACGATGTCACCGACCGTGGTGAGTGAGTGGTAACGTTCGGCCCTTGCATTCCAGAGGACGCAGGTTCCGGCCCCCGTCCTGCATTAGCATAGGGTATTACGTTTTCTACCGGTAAATACTATATTACTAAGAGAATATGATTACGCGATCAGATACAGGAGTTAAATGAATTCGGTATTGGGGGGAGGGAATCCTGCACCGCCCCTCCATCACACATCACTTTACCGCCAGGGAGGGCAAAGGATGAACACTACGGATGTTATCGATAAAAGGGGTAGGCATTACATATACTAACACAAAAGCGAACATTAACTCTATGAGGTATAGCTAAAACTACTACTATCAGTATGCGAACGACCCATTGTATCTTATAGTAAACTCTGGTTGTCACAAGAGGTTTGGAAAACTATGTGCTGAGTATTCACCACACATACAATCTTCCCATCATGATAGGGTAATCGAAGTATGGAAACAGCATAACTTACATTAAAAACAGGTTACTGTTATTTCGTTCTTATCACAGTGTGCCAGTAAAACTTAGTAAAATTTTCGTCATTGTTTACTGTATAATTTTAAGTATGCCAAAACGTTTCAGTCTTTCGGATTCCACGTTAAACCCAGGAACCTCGGTGCCCTGTAGTGTTACCAGATCATGTTAGATAAGCATTAAAAGAGCTGGTCGTCCCACATCTCATAAAAGTTACCATCCCTTTTTTCTTCTTCCTGGAGACTGCTTTATCAGCCGAACACGCAATTTACACAGATATCGCGCTTTTTCTTTAGGCCATTTCAGTGATGAATACACTTCATGAACGATGCCACTTTGCTGTGTAATGCAGGCAGATGTAAATTGTGACTTTTTAGTGAAGTGAATTGAAAAAAAATATAACATTAACTAGATTTTAAAATAAGTCTCACCTACCTAGTGGTAGATTTTTCCACCAGACGGAAAATTTGTACAGATTTCAGCCTTCATGGATGTGAATTTCGTATACATGTCGTGTAATTGTTATGTCGATCATTGAGTTCATTCGTGGAGGAAATTTACATCGCGAGTACGAGCTAGTAAATGTTTAACCACCGAGCATCGTGCATGGGAATTCCTGAGGAGGCACGTTTGAAATCCCCCGTCTCCTATTAAAAACGAAAATTAATGTGTTAGGAAACGTGTGTTGAGTTGATTTATATGTGAACTGCCTCGCTCGCTGAAGGCGGGGGCGAAAGGGTGAAAAATTATTACCCCTGTTATAAAATACGCGTGAGAAAAATATCTTGCGTTTGCCTTTCCGGAAGAAAAATTAATGCGTTAGGAAACGAGTGTTGAGTTGATATATATGTGAACTGCCTCGCTCGCTGAAGGCGGGGGGCGAAAGGGTGAAAAATTATTACAACTGTTAAAAAGAATACGCGTGAGAAAAATATCTTGCATTTCTTTGACTGCTCTAAAAAAAATACCTAAAAGTTCTCCATTTACCCTCTCTCCGTTTTTACATGCACGAGATGTGGGGAGGGGGCGTGCGCGACGTGGGTGCTACGGCTTATAAAAAGACGCTGGATCTTCTAAAAATAATCGTGTTCTCGACAGGCATTGAGTGTTGTAGGAGCTGATATTTGTGGACGATTTTTATTGTGTGTGTGCGTGCTGTTGTATCCATCACGACTTGAGGTAAGTTGACGCTCATATTTCCTCGAAATAATTTTGTTTTGATCATATATATATATATATATATATATATATGTGTGTGTGTGTGTGTGTGTGTGTGTATGTGTGTGTGTGTGTGCAGTTATCTACGAGCATATAGCTAAGTGTACATTTTTAAAAAAAAAAAATTTTTTTTTGTAGAAAGAGTTTGCTCCTGTCTCCAGGATTAAGAAGCACAGGTGGTGGAACGAGGAGTGTGATAGACTACTTGATCTGAGAAAGAAGGCGTGGCACATCTGGCAAACCAAAAAGGACGAAAGTTCCTGGCAGCACTTTGTGGAAACTAGGAGGATGGTGTCCAAGGAAATCAAGAAAGTAAAGAAGGTTCAAGAAGACCAAATACTCAGTAAGATTAATGACGACTTTACTAAGAATAACATGAGAAACTATTATCGGATCTTCAGAGAGAAGCTTAATAAATACAACCCCCCAACCCTCCAACTTCAGGATAAAAAAGGGAACATGGCATATAGTAATAGGGGCAACTGCAAGATACTGGCAGACTACTTCAAGGAACTCCTAAATTGCGAAGAACCACTCCAAAAGATGGTGTTCGATGATGGAAAGAAGTCTTCCACCAACCCTGACTCTAAACCCCCATCTATAAATGAGATCCAGACAATTCTGACTCACATGGAAAATTTTAAGGCATCAGGGGAAAATCAAATAACAGCCGAATTATGGAAATATGCTAGCAAAAATGCAATTATCTCACTCCAGAATTTTTTTGAGGAGATATGGAAGAAAGAAGTGATTCCAGAGGAATGGAAAATGGCCCTGATACACCCTCTACATAAAAGAGGCTCTAAATCTGATCCGAACAACTACAGAGGGATTTCTTTGGTGGATGTGACCTATAAGATATTGTCCAGAGCATTACTTGAACGAGCAGAATCCCAGCTGGACTGCCAAATCGGGGAGTATCAAGCAGGGTTCAGGAAAGGAAGGTCTTGCCCTGAACAGATCCTAAACCTCAGAAACATTTTAGCATACCAGAAACAGAGGGCGAAACCATATATAGTGACTTTTGTGGACTTCCAAAAAGCTTACGATTCCATAGACAGAGGGTCGCTATTCAATATTTTGGAGGAATTTGGCTTGGACAGGAAAACCCTGAATATAATCAAAGAAACCCTCACAAATACGACCTCAAAAGTTAGATTCATGGGTGAACTGTCAGAACCTTTTGAGATCAGAACAGGGGTCCGGCAAGGGGATGGCCTCTCCCCCCTGTTGTTCAATTGTGCACTCGAAAAAGTTGTGAGAGAATGGAATGCAAGAACCAGAGGAGGAATTAGACTTGGAACAAAAAATAAAGGAGTTACGATTAAGTGTTTGGCATTCGCTGACGATATGGCGATGCTCGCAGAAACATGGGAGGAAGCCAAAGAACAAATCGCCGAATTACAAGAGCAGGCAGGGAAGTTAGGACTTAAGATTTCTTTCGAAAAAACAAAGATTATGACAAATATACCAGACACTCCTACGAGAGTCCGAGTAGGAGCTCATAAAATATAGGTGGTTAGGAGTTTCAAGTACCTAGGGGAATGGATTGAATGGAACAACCTTGAAGGTAAAACAATGGAAGCGAGAAGGACCAAAATGGAATTAGCCTTCCAGAAGACCAAAAACACTTACAATAAGAAAAGCCTCTCTTGGAACACAAAGATAAGACATTACAACACAGTAATTAAGCCGGAAGCACTCTATGCAGCAGAGACACTAGTCATGGGGAGGAAAGGACAAATGGAGAAATTGGAAATCAAAGAGAGGAAAATTTTGAGGAAGATCATGGGTCCCAAATTCCAGAATAACAAACAAGTTTTCTACAGAAACGAAGCCCTCTACGCAAAGTCTGAGAGACTCTCCGAAACCATGAGAAAAAAAAGGATTGATTTCTATGGACACATATTCCGAATGAATCCTAACAGATTAACAAAAAAAATCTTTGACTTCTTTTATAAAAAAAAGACTAAGCCCAACTGGTTTAAGGAAGTGGAAAAGGATTTGAGAGAACTCCAGATTACCGAAGTGATGTTAAAGAATGGTACAGCCAAGACCGTGACCAAAGACAAAAGTAAGAGGTTCCAAGTTGCGATAAACACCAGAAAACCGATTCAAATTTCAGAAGAGGAAAGAAGGAAGAGATCAGATAGAATGAAGAAATACTGGGAGAAGAAGAAAACGCAAGCATCCAAGAAGTGATTGATCTGACGTACCCCAAAGATGGGTGATTCGAAAAAAAAAAATAAAAAAAAAAAAATGGCAGGACCGCAGGCTCCAGTTTTGCCTCCTGTGAACGTGCCCACGTTGGAATATACGGCCCTGATGGACGTATGTGGACGCTTGCAGCGTGCGTCAGATATTTATTCTCTTGGGCTACCAACCATAATAACGAATATTGGTCATGAACTGTTCGTAAGATCGAAATGGCAGGGTTGCTATTCAAATATGATAGCAACCCTTATTCATACACGAATAGACATGGCCACTGCATTACCAATTTTACTAGAGTTCAGCGGGCGATTAATTCGATGGAACCTTTAACGTGTGACCTGTACACACGTTTTAGTGATTCCTATATTCTATTTTTTCTAGTGAATACCCAGTGTAATAAGGATGACAATATATTTAAAGTCAGATCGACATATTATGTGGCAAAAAACATAAAAAACAATAATACCGCCGTCAGTATTTGCGGACCATGCATAGATATAATAAACAATGACAGTGCGCTTATGGAAATATACGACATTAGCGATTTACAACTAGAAATATACGGTGAAAGTGATCTTATAGGCGGGGTAATACCCCGCCATATCTTTTGTGATAGCGACATCTGGTGCCAAGAGTGTGGTAAACAGTCACTCTTCAGTTGTGAATATATATGTCCAAATACGAGAGAGGACTCAGAGTAGTGATTAATAATCTGTATGTTTAAGGGGGTGGGTACACCTAACCCCTTAAGTGATATTTGGTGCCAAGTGTATCATATTTCAGTTGTGAATATATATGTCCAAATACGAGTGAGGACTCAGAGTAGTGATTAATAATCTGTATGTTTAAGGGGGTGGGTACACCTAACCCCTTAAGTGATATTTGGTGCCAAGTGTATCATTTTGTAAAATAAAATTATTATTTTTTTCACCACTTGTTATAAATGTGTCTGATTTCTATGAACCATGACTAATTTTCCTTCTTCTCTAAACCACTTGTACAATCAACGATATAAGTTTTTTTTCTGCTAGTTGTAATGTTATTTCACTTAATTTATGGTAAACATCCGCATATTATTGCTACCCTTTCTGAAACTGTTCTTAGCGATCACCTTAGGAACTGATCTTACTAACTTCAGCGTGGTGACTTCATGATCGTTAAGAAGAAGAAGACTCGATATGTCGTTGAGGTAAGAAAATATTTACCAATATAGTTAAGATTATGCAGCAAACACCAAATGTCCTAGTAATCTTGGTAGATACTTACAGCACGAATATAAAACTTTGTCTCGTAAAGTTTTTAGACTGGTTTGTGCAGGAGATATTACTCTAACTTCCCTTGTTGTGAAATGACTTTGTTCATGTTGTGATAAGCAAGCCGTCTCTACGCATTCAATATAACATACATCTCCAACAACTGCTTAATCCCGACAAATAGCGCTTCTTGTTAGTTAATGCACCATAAATTACCACACCTGTTAGTTACTAAATCTGAACTCTTGCCTGGATGCGCTTGTACTTCTTATGCCGAATCCCTTTCTGAAACTGTTCTTAGCGATCACCTTAGGAACTAATCTTACTAACTTCAGCGTGGTGACTTCATGATCGTTAAGAAGAAGAAGACTCGAAGGGTTATCTGGAATTTTCTCTTAGAGAAGACTAAAACCTTGTTCTTGGACTTGTGCTGGACTAAATTGTTTCTCAGAAGTATGCTATGATCTGTTTCTGTACTTGAGATGTAATGGGATTTCAACAGATAGGAATTTAACAACTCAAAGCTTAAGGCGCTATAGAACGAAGCTTTTTTTGTCTTTAGTGATGAAAGTATTTTCCTGCCTGTATGTAGCGGTCCACATAGGGGGAGCGGTTCTTTCTGTTTCTCTATCCTATGAAGTACTTCTTCGTTTGAGATTTTCAGCACCCCAAGATATGTGTAAGAGACGACGATACAAATACATTTCGAAAGCTTCAATTCTTTTCTCTCGGTACAGCTTTCATGCCCATAAAGAAAAAGAAATGGAGCACACATGGCAGGGAGAAGCAAATTCATTTCGACAGAGTCAGCTTATTAACGCTTTTTCCCGGTTCTGGCCCCTTCGATGCTGATATCCCAAGTCTTTCTGTGGGTTAATTAGGTTTTTCTGCAGCCGTCGCCCTCTTTATTGAGTAAATGTGAGAATTCTGTGACAGAGCGTGGTGGGTGAGAGGTAACGCTCTGGCCTCTCATTCGGGAGGACACAAGATTCGAATCCTCTTCCGGCTATACGGATTTCGGTTTTCCATGGTTTCCGAAATTACTCCAGGAGAATACCGGGATGATTCCTTCTAAAGGCCGTGGCTGAATGCTTACTCACAGTACCAGCCAGTATCAATAATGTCGTTTGTTCTTACTCCACACATACTGTGGCGATGTTTGGGAATATAACCTAGGTACTTAGTACACTATCTGAAATACCAGATTTATTTGCCCAATCGTTGAAATGTTCACAGCTTTCAGAATGTTTTTGTCGTATTCATGTTGGAAATTATCAAGGATTTCGTTATTTCGTATTCAACGAATAAAAAATAATGTATCTGTACTCTGAATTCAAGTGCAATCTACAATTATTATATCATGAAGGGGTGGCGGCACCTAAGAACGTTTTGTTAGGAGGACACCTCTCAAAACAGATGGGGCGGACAAAGAAATTAATGGCGGTCGATGGGATTTTTTTTTTTTTTTTTTTTTTTTTCGTGCGGGCCCAAACAGTATAATACATTGCGGCTCCAGGTAGGGTTGGGGGTGGCCTGCCGGCTGCGGGGTATATGAAATTCATTCAAGTCAGCGGGCGGGCGGCTTATTCAACATCATATAACGTTAAAACTAGTATCTCGAAAACGGCTCGACAGATTCTCATAGAATAAATTTCTCTGCACTTGGTAGAAAAATTACTTGTAAATTGATATGTCGTAACACTATTTAAAGATTAAATCTTAATTTATATGTTTTAGAACTTTGAACCCACGACCACCTGCGATATTTGTTAATAAATTTTAACTTTCCATAATTTTTTTTTTTTTAATATGTACAGCATTGAAATATTTGAACTATACTGGTATACATGTTTTTGCAGCAACCTAAGCAGTGCACTGTATATATTTACCAACTAGATACACAGATAAACGGTATATTTCCTCTTCACACAAACACTATTTGCAAAACATTCATACACATTCACCTAGGTACAGATTTGTGCCCTCCAGGGTAGGGTCTTGCACTGCCGGAAATATTACGTAATCCCCGCGACGACCCCGCCGCGTAGCCTCATTAGCATATTATTCCCATTTATGATCTGAGGCGAACACCTGCGCGGCACGTGCGCGGCACGTGCGCGGCACGTGCGCGGCGGGGAGGGTGACGGGGGGTGGGAATGACCACAAACTGACCACAAGTTGGCGCCGGCCCGCCTTCGATACGTCACACCACTAGTACAAATTAAGAATGTAATAAAATAAAAATAAAAGTGTATTTCGAGCGTAATTGAGGTTTAAAAAATAAATAATAAAGCCATTTAGACGATTTATGACCCGTAACTCGGGTTAAGAAGTGGCACGTGGCCTTCTTGACAGCTTGATGACAGGTGTTGATGATTTATGGTGGGCAAGTGGCCAGGCGAACACCTGCGCGACGTGGGTGGTCTGGCGGCACGTGCGCGTGCATAAGGAATACATGGGGTGTTTTGGTCCGGGGTTCTGGCTCACACATATGTAATGGCACTACTACTGCTCTGCTCGCTAGCGACTAAAACATCTTCGCTCAATTGAATAATTTCTTAGCCTCAGTAAAAGAGCTGCGGAAGCAAGAGCTACAATCAGAAAGCCAAAACGGGAAGGGTGGGAAGGCCTTTGTTCCAATCTAAAATATGGTGTACCTATTCAAGGACATGGTTTACCTACTCAAGAGACACTGGTTCAAGGACGAGAGGCCGGCTATCAACTGGATCACTACATATATACTCGCAGCGGAACAATTCTTAACCTTGACTTCTCGTCCATATCCCCGTCCGGGCATCCAGATTTGGGTTTTCCATGGTTTCCCAAATCACTCCAGGCAAATGCCGAGATGCTTCCTTCAAAAGGCCATGGCCGAATTCCTTCCCATTCATTGCCTCTCATCCTTTCCCGTCTCTAAAGACCTCGCTGTTAGAGAGACGTTAAGCAGATTAAAAAAAAAATCTCGTCCACATATACCGACAGCGTTGGAGCACCTCAAAATAAAGGATTTAAGGGTAAACACTAACGGGTCGGGGAAACCGTTTTCCCATTTATCAGAACTACCATGCTCTCTAAGGACAGAAGACGCTGCATCTGGGACTAATTCAATTACATATTTAATGACTGACAAATTGCCGGTTAAAGCGAATAAATAATTGTTGTATTTGAAAATTGTCTCCTATGTGCCAGATCAGTGGAGGAACGTGATCATCATACCACTGAGTGAGGTAGTATCAGTCAGAACGTGTTCCAAGGATTATAAAAGGGTGACCAGATCAGTCCTATCTTAATCAATGCTTACACGACAAACGTGTGTAGTACCCTGAGTGACATAATTACCTTCCTGCAATATCCTGACGATTTCGTAGTCTGTCTCTCCAACCTGATAAGGAATTTTTTTTATAAAATGTTAAAGGCGATACAGAAAAGTAAAATATGTGTATTAACACAAAGGTAATTTCAGGACTTGACATTAAAATAAATAAAGCTACAACGGAGGTGGTGAAAGAGGTAAAGTTCTTTGAAATGTGCCTGGACTCAAAACTCACGTGGAGAAGACACACCATGGAATTAAAGTAATCATCTAAACAGCACCAAAACTTCTATAAAGCCCTAGCAGCTCCCAGTTGGGGCGACGACCTACGGTTATTCCGTAACATCTATTGCTGCTTACTGGGACGCAGAAAAGAATGTGGCTGATTCCTTTAAGAAACAACTACCAAAGCTATACCCATAGTTAGACTGCATTCAGTTCGCTATCTGCGCGTGATCGGAAGCTTACGAAAAACGTCTCCCATCTCCGTGATGATAGAAATCGAATCAGCAATTCCCCCCTCCCCCCCCCCCACCCTGAACTTAAGCAGAAAGAAAGTAGGATTGAGTTTTTGGTTAAACGTTTACTCAAATAAGCTTCACCGCCTTCAAAGTAAAGTACAGTTTAATGCGCGTGAAATCTCAGGCAAATTACCTGAACAACATAAAATGCCTACCCTAGAAGGATTTTCGCAAATAACTGCCACAGCCAAGAGGAATGTTCAATGAAGATGAACTATGACAATCGACTCTACTTTTTCCTCAATATTGATCGATGAGAGAGGAAAAGAAAAACACCCGCAGAAGAAATTAAAACAACTGTCGATAGATTCTCTGAACCTGTGATGAAAAAGATAGCATAAAATATACACTCACAGTTCAACGGAAAATTAAAAGGCAAGTTCTGTGCCTTTGTTGACCCTGATTGTGATGTTTATGAAGCATAAAGGCTTCTTGTACAATTCTAGACCTTCTCCTTTGAATTGTATACAGTCTTAATAACTGTATAGTACACACTGGGGACAGCTAGTTTGGTTATTTCTTTGGATTCCAAAAGTAATAGTAATACTAATAATAATAATAATAATGGAGGGTAGTTCGGCCGCCGGTTTGACAGAGCTTCAATTTACCGCGCATGCGCTATTGTAGTGGCTATTCCGAATTAACCTGGTAATCCTAACAGGTAAAGGGGACCCAAAGTTTAAAGTGGATTCCGAACCACGGAAGCGTTCTGGCGTACTTCACATTATACAGCAAACTGTGCCACAGGTGAAGGTCGGGTTAATCTCCGCCAAGACGTGGATTCGAACTGGAGATCTTTCAATCTCCAGTCAGATTTCTTAACCATTGAGCCACTGCTGTTACAGAATTGTCATGCAGTTTGTCACAGGAATCACCAAAGGTAGGGGTTAAAATTACTTAGTAGACAAGGTAGCCAGAGCTAGAGATGTGGAAGTAAATCTCAGTGGGTACCAAATCACACGAGAGGAAAGAAAAATGAGATGGCAGACAAAGCAACCTGACGTCAGCTAAGTGCTCCAGAAAAGGAGAATGTCCCAGTTTCTTAAACAGACTTCAAGGGTTCATCGCATCCTCAGTGCCCTACAATGAATGGGAAAAGTGGTGACGCGACGACCTCTAAAAAAAATAGGTTAATGGTACCGGCCCACTGCTAGCAAAGTTGAGAAAATCATGGCAAGACGAATTAGCGCTGTACAAAAAAGTATTTCGTTGATCAACAAGTTGATAACTGTGCATGCACTAGTAAGTGCAATGGATGTGAAGAAGTGGAGCTGTATTTGCGCATTTTTCTGATCAAGGAACAATGAATTTAATAAACACTGCTGCTTGAATCACTTATTTACACTCATATAACATTCAGACAAACTTTTTAAAACATTTTATAAACCCAACGGACGTTGTCCTGTCCAAATTTCAATAAATTTGTTAGTGATTTTTTTTTAATTTGTGAAAAGCTATTTGGAATGTGTAAACAAATTAAAAATGAGAAAAGACGTATTTCTGAGTGATCATTTTATTTGTTAACGATTGTGTCAGTGGGTATTCAATTTCAGGAGGAGTACATTCAGAAGTACGCCAATGGGAAATTTTACATTTGAGATGGATGTGTGATGTGTCTGGAATGTGATCGACTTGGATCTATGCGGTTTTGTTTCAAAATTTAAGTCACAATTGAATGAAGCCATAATTTCATGTTATTTTCTTCCATTAAATTTGAAATGACAATGAATCTCAAGATGTTTTATTTGCATTTCGAATTCGATCATCGCACCACTAAACCGATTTTTATTGTTTTATAGATCTTACATCATTCGGTCTAATGGATCCAAAGACTTTTTATGTGCCATCTTAAATTTATTCCAAACGATCAGTTTGAATTACTGCAAAAAACTTAAGCCATCGCAAAGTTCTTCGAATGGATGCACGTTTTAGTTTCATTGATTCACATATTCAGCGGCAATTTGAATGCTGAATAAACTGTTTGAACGTCTCCAACGATGTAGTTGCAATCCGTGATGAAACATGTGCAAGTGCTGGCGAATCGTTGCCAAAATCAATGAGATCAAAAAAGTTTTTCCAATTCAACCAGGAGCGTCCAAGAAGAAAATCCCTCTAGTTTCATCCTTCACAACATTCATGACAGTGTCGTACGCATATTTTTGTTGCCAATTCAACAGCGGAACGTTCGTTCGAACTGATTTTCGCAATGCGTCACAATCATATTGCTTTTCGTTTTTCAACTCTTGGTTAGTTACGTCGTGCATCGGACGATTGGGCGCTTCGAAGCTCAATCGGTACATAGAATAAAGCACTTTTAGTTTTTCCCGAATTTTCTGGGCAACTTTTCCAATTTTTCTCTCTGTAAGAAACCTTATTTGAACTATTACGAACATTTAAAAAAAATTAGCAAATCGGTCTATATAAAAAAGTATTTCCCTGAATTTTCCAATTTTCCAAGCAACTTTTCAAATTTTTCTTTCTCTAAAAACCTTTTTGGTACTATTACAAACATTTAAAAAATGTATATATCGATACAAAATGCACTTTCAATTTTTTCATAATTTTCCAATTTTTATATCTCTAAAAACCTTTTTCGGACTATTAACTGAAGCTACCCAGATTACAATACAAACTACTATCTGTGAAAACACTGAAATTGTATACAACAGGTTAGAGACATTTTTACAAATATTTAAGATTCCTAAACTTAATAAAAATAAAATAATAGCAAAATAATACTAATTGTAATAATATTAATAATGAAAAATGATTGAGGGGGGTTGTAATAATGTTACAACTCCCTCAGAAAAATCCCTACGACGCAATTGATGTACTGCGAAAACTGTAGCCATACATCCCCGACCAGAATTACTTATCAACTGGCCCACTAATAATGAAGAGTGACGAAGGTGACCGAAGACATATTTATTTTGCACCTACAACAACGTTTTCATTATTAAATAAAATTTTTTTTAGAATAAACTGTTTTCTTAATATCCCGCCCACACTCGTACATGGAAAAAGGGACTAAAGTCAATAAAAATTTTGATTAAAAATTAAAAAATTAATTACTCATCGTTTAAAAAAACAATACAATTTCAAATTCCCTTAATGAAATTTTGTGATTGTTTGGTTGAAAAATCCTTGATACATACAGTAGCAAACAGGTTTTTCGTTTTTCTGACAATGCATTCAGATGGAATTATGTGGCTTCTTACATGAGCTGATACAATTTACTTTATATGTATGGAGAACTACAGATGTAATTTTAACGCAAACTGTTCACGTGGAATGGTATCTGGTTACATTAAGCTAAGGCTAAAGCTACAAGAAAAACGAAAATCTTGTTATGTTCCTTAGCAGCAACCTGAGTATAAGTAACACAACTGCTCGTAACTCTGCGATAATAACAGCTTGTGAGACGTAAATGAAGTGAAAATTATTCCTAGAAAAAAAAAAAAAACCACAAACTCTTCAAAGTAGATTGAGAAGAAAAAAAGCGAGAGACGTAGAGGTGATCATTAAAGGAAAACCAGTTTTCTATATATAACTACGTTCGCTACTTTCCTTTCAAGATTTATGAATATACGTCGAGGAAGTTAAACAGTCTTATCTGCTCTCACTAGGCCAGTAAACAGCAGGTGGGTTTTCATTTGTATTAGGTTAGCGTGCTACAAGAAAGAGGTAACGCAGCCTGATGCAGTTAGTTATGTTATGACATATCTCGAAATACAATTACTAACAACATATAAAACATTAACTAAGAAGATTAAAAATACCCGATTTTTTTTAATATTATGTTTACGATCTGTGAATGTTCTTTGTTTTTGTGAAGCATATTCTTTTGAACTCTAATATTTAGATTATTCACACGAAGTTGTAAATGAGAGTTATCAGTTAATAAGCTTACAGGTAACAAAATTTCTACTACAGCTTCAGTTTTAAGCCTCTTTTTTTAGATTTCCTTTGATAACTTGGTTAAAATTTACAAAAAAAATTGTTAAGTTGAAATAACAGACAAAAATCAATACCAACACAATGTTAATCTCCGAATCGAATTTTTAAAACTACTATAATTTCTAATTATATATATTCATTATGTAGATAGGTCAGCAAACTATCTTAGCTTATTACGTCACACTACATTGTAGTTTATCGTTTATTAACCACTGTCCTCCATGACCACATCTTTCGACAGGATGGCAAATCGTTGCTAAAATCTGTTGAAGCTTATTAAAATGGCTTTGGAAAAACAGCTTCTTGCAAATACATCCCAGATCAAAACCTTCTCGTACCCATTACATTTTATATTCAGTATTAGGCCTATCAAATCAAATTTGGAAGTCGATGGAATTTTTGTGTTTGTATATGTATTAATTTCTATAATTAAACCAAAACTAACTGAAATATATACAGTTAATTCCTTTTCATCTTTTTTTGTTTTTAATTTATTTATAGTTAAGAGGAGGTAAATTTAGATTACTTGCGACAGCTTACCAGAGGTACCCAAAGAAGTTACATCTAGCATTCGTAATTATTGACGAACAGTCGAAGTGTATTCGGAAAGTTGATGAAGTCTTAATTTTCTCATTAAAAGGGTAATCAATGACTGACGTGAGTCAAAATAAAGTTATCTCTGCTTTGTAACAGGGGTCAGTTGTTTTCTGTCTACCCTGTAATTGTGTGAGCACATGTTCGTTATTTAAGGCAATTTTCTCTCACTGAGACACCACTTGTGTCTCCCTAACCCAAAAGCGCCATACTGAGCCGACTTTGCTACAGCATAATTAAGTATTTTTAACAAGAGTGTTGACCGTGCCATAATCAGGGTAAATTCAGTTTGAGAATTCGTCAAGTTACGGCAATAGAGACGTTCAATCAGGGACCTACTGAATTTAATTTTTAGCTGTCCGCATATTTGTTTTCGACAGTATTGTGAGTTTCTTAGTAGTTTATTTTAACCTTTTTATTCCAGATCTTGTTTAGAACTCTGCTTAAATGAATATTCTAATACATTAGCTGTTATATGGGGTTGAACACACGTGTTGATCTGTGCGTACTGTGTTTGTGGGTACTGAGAACGGGGGCTTAAACTACAGTTCAGGAGTTTGTATTTCGGTTTTCTGTTGGTTCCTAAAATAAATCCAGATCAAAGCCTGATGTTTCCTTCAAACATTCCAAAAGGAGTCCTTTGACGTGTACCATCCAAGCTTCCTGAATCCTAGGTAAAATAAATGTAGTCTCCTTCAAAAAATTTGCGTTGTGCTACAGTTCGAAGCCTTTCAATTACAGAATGTGTCCACGTTCCCAGTTTTCTCAATGCTAAACGCAACCTATCGACTTCGGGCGAGATCGATTCTTGTAAATGTCAGTGCCTTCATTCCTGTCTTTCAAGATTCACACAAGTACCTCCAATTGTAATGGGCAAAACAGTTACTCTGAAGTAGCGTTGCAAACAGCAGATTACATATTTTAGGTTCTATCCACTGACAGTTTAATGCTTGCAGACACATAGCTTCGTTTATTACTATCTTAAAATATGTGGTATTAAAAATTCTGTATGTAATCTCTGTCAACTTAATGCATTCCGGAGTTAACTACGCATCTCGAAAAAAGAGATTTGCATTAAATGAGAATAAATTCTTCTCTTATCCACTAGTGAAGTCTCGTAAACATACTTGCATTACGTTTCGTGGCTTTAGAAGTATAAGAGTTACATTAATTCCTGTGACACATATATAGAAATCTAACCCGGAGCGCTGTAAGCTGCAAGAATTTTCTACAACATCCCTAAGCAAACCGAGCCCACAGCGTAAAGAAATATAGTCTAGCTAAATTACTTGAAACTATCAGCGAATACGCATTATCGCACTAATATATCGATAAATGCAATCGAGTTATTTGGAACATAGCACAATAATTTAGATTGTAACGTGAAGATGGTATATATTTCTGACTTTACGGTCCAAAACCAAGGCGTATGTAACTGCCTTAACTACTGTTTCTGCTATTAAATGTTCTATTATTATTAATTAATCAATTTCTATGGAGCTAATGTCCTATAGAGAAGTTCTCCTTACATTTAAGCTTACTGCAAACTTTTAGTCTAAATTGTTGTTTGTTGTTCACAACATTCTTCGATGTTTCATTCCAGTCAATAAATTAACTATAAATTTTGTTTCCACATCCTTATGACTGAAATGAAGTAATAATTTGTATTTATCTAAATCACTTCTCTTCTACATACAACCTCTAATTCTTCATCCAATAACCAACCAGCTCATCATCAACGAATGCCTTATATGCTCCGCATTTTTTTCACTTACGGCAATTACCACAAAAAAATCTAGCGGCCCTACTTTGCAACCCCTTCCAACTCCCTAATTTGATACTCGCAATGGGGTGTCGTACCTACACTATACCACAGTGTTCAAGTAACGATCAGGGCGTAAGTAAACTGGAGCTTCCTTATGCCTGCCGTCTTGTAGATTATTTCTGTAATTTGTAGGTAATTTAATTATTAATTAACTTTTTAATTGCGATGGAACACTTGCACCTGTGGCAATTTTCCTAGTCATCTAATTACCCCTTTCTTATTATTTTTATTATCATATATACTTTGAGTGTTAGAATCCCCGCAAATTCCTCCCCCCCCCCCAACCCCTCCCTGTTTCCTTTTACGATTTACGAATTTTAATTTTAAATTCCTTCAGCATTTTTGGTAAATTATTCATCACTTCACTTGGTAATTTGTTCCAATCTCCGACACCCTTACACACAAAAGAATATTTTCCCACTCCCTTATGCATGAAATCGAGTGCCAGCTTGTGGTCATGGCTACCTTTTACCCCCAATGCAGTCAGTATTCCTAATTCTTTAACCAATATCCTTCCAAGCCCCTTCACCAACATATACCTTACATACTCCCAGCACTCTCTTCACCTTAACTATTCAAACTATGAAATGATAAGATTAAAGTTTCGATTCAATATTTCGAAGATCAGTTTCCCCTCCTGTATCTCGCCATGTAGCTACCGTACGATCCTACAAAATTCCAGTCGGTCATTATTGTAAGGTCCCTATTTTGTGGATGGCTGTCGTCGGTGTTCTACTACGCTTTTTTAATGCGTTTCATTGCACATTTTCCTAATACTTGCGACGTAACTACTCCTTCTTGAATCTTCAGCTCTTGATCACCAAGTGACACCTAGATGTAGGAAGTGTAAGATCGGAGTAATCTTATTGGTTTTTGCTACTCCTCTACTGTAATGGAATCTGCTGAAAGTCCCTATTTATTGCGACATATACAAGTGAGATATAGCTATAAAACTTTAAGCGTTGTAATACTAGCAAGCTTGCGTAGTGACATGTATCTCTTACTTGCATCTGATATCTGTTACGAATAAAATGAAAAGCGTAAACAATGTATTTAAAAGCGGAAATAGTGAACGAAGTGAAGTAACTTAGATCTTCAACTAAACATTTATTCATATAAAACGCTTATCTTGGTCACGATGTTCTGTCACTGTCGTCACGCTATGAGGACATACTCTGGCGTCACGGTTCCCGCCTCCGCTGCACAACCAACAACGACCGGAGATGTTCGAGGTTATACGGGTTATTTAATAACAGTTCTATTTAGCTACACATCCACGAGTAAATGAACTGCCAGCACAATAAAAGAAAAGTATGCATTTCAAAAAAATCGATATATAAATTATTAATTTCTTTTTTATTAATTAATTGATTGTGAATTAGGGCTTAAATTGGTAATTTAGTCGGTCAATATTGTAAGCTGCTTCTAGCGAGAAGATGCGTACGTGCATAAAAATGCAGACTTGCAAGTCGGCAGTCCAAGGTCTGCAGCACAGCGTAGCGCGTATGCATGTACAGTGCACATGATAGCTCACGCATAAATACGCGATCGTGGCGAGATCTCGTTCTATTCTATTCTGATTGACTATTCTGCCAGCAGCCATGTAAGAGGTAAGACTAGTGTCTTGTCTGTGTGCCTTTCGGCGATGCTTGCCCATAGTCTTGTCTCGCGTTAGTTAGTATTTGGTCAGTTAAAGTAGTTAGATAAATTATTCAGTCATTATTCAATCTATGTAACCTAAATGAGTTGTTTGCCGTTGTTATCGTAATGTTGTAGCCTCGTGATAATCTTATTTGGTAATGTCAGGATCGTTAATTATTCAGTTATTTGTATTTAATCAGTAAAGCTATCTTTCCATTATACTCGTACGAAGAAGCTATTAATTCATTTAGTAAGTTGATAACAATTGTAGCTATGCGTGCGTGTCGTTTCCCTTCCAGCATAATGCTAGACAGATTTGCGGATAAATGTATGATTAGGTTTTTATAATTAAAGTATGTTTAAATAATTAGTTGTGTCGCCTCAGTCATTTACAGTCGTTAGGTTAGATCCCAAGTTATTTCAGATAATTATGTGGAAGAGTTTGTGATATATCGGCAAGGTAAGATCTATTATAAGTATATCACTGTTAGAGCAGTTCGGGATCCCTGCTATATCAAAGATCGCCCTGGTGTCATATCCTTATTCTGACAAATAACATCTAGGTGCCCACAACTAGTTAATCTGTTATAATCTGTAAGATGGCCTAAAATCCTAAGATGCTTCTAAGAACAACCCCCAAATCAATCTACAGGCTCACAAGAGGACTGCGCGGCCATAATAACCGCCATATCACACATAGTCCGCTATATTAATAAATTAAAATGCGTTTGATATAGATTTTTTTAATACTCCCTGTACAGCGATACCGTTGTTAAAGTAGGCTAAGAAATATCTACATTACATTGTTTTCAAAATTATGAGCGTTATTTGATTAAAATTGTACTTAGTGAAGAAACGCATTGCTAAAATACTGCGTTCAACGCGTCATTTATGACGGGTTTACAAGATATTTATATTCGATGTAGATATTGTAAGTCACTGATATAATATACTGGAAAAAATGATTTGCCGAAACACTGAAATAAAAGTATGTACAGCGCTCAAATTAATAACTATTTATTAGTTGCTTTTATTACTGATGTCACTATATCAGACACATGTAAATATTTCCATCGGGTGAATGTATTCGCATGCGGATAATAGTATCTATGAATTCTGAATAGCAATATTAGTAGAAGTTGTGGTTATGTCGAAATGCAAACAGGAACAAAATGACAACTGACACATATTTTTAAGAAAATAACTCACAATGAATTTAGTTTTATAAATAACTTCGTTCGTGTTTGCCGGCCTCGGTAGCGTATGGGCTAGAGCACTAGCTCCACGTGTCGAAGGTCGCCGGTTCGAATCCGGCCGCGAGCATGGACGTTTAAGTGTTGTGTGTCTTTGTGAATGTCCTGTCCGTCCTGTGGTGTCTATACATAGGATGCATAAACGCACTGGAGAAACTAAAAGAAAAAATTCACATGAAGAGATATAAACACATTGAGCTGGCTGAATGGCTTAGTCGCCGAAAGCCATTTAAAAAAAAAAACCTTCGTTCGTGTTTGTAAAGAATTTAGATTGACAGCTACCGACATGTAACCACCGCAGAGCAGGATGGGAAACTCGAGGCTAATACCAAACATCAGTGATCTGCGCAGGGTATTTGTGACTGCAAAGTGAAATATAGGAACACACCTGTCTTTAGTCGAAATATCCAAATGCCGTCCCTCGATAAATTTCAACCATAATATCCCCAATACCCCATAACTACCAACATGACACCACCATGGTGCACGTTGGGAGACTTGAGGTTAATGTCACACACAATCACCAGTGTACTGCGCTAGGTAGTTTTGGCTGTGGAATGAAATATAGGGACGCATGTCAATTTTTATGTCAGGTCCACCACTTTCTACCACATCTCCACAGCTACCGACATGCAATCACTATAGTGCACGGTGAAAACCTCCAGGTTACTACCACACGCAAATGCTCGTGGTCTGCACATGGTTGTTCTGGCTGCAAGTTGAAACATAGGGACACACACGTCTTTGGTCGAAATGCGAAAGTGCCCCAGGTCGACCACTTTCAAGTACCATATCTCCCACACCCTCATAGCTACCGACATCTAATCAACATAGTGCACGATAGGAGAAGTGATGCTACTGCCACACACAAACACCAATGGTCTGTGCTATGTAGTTATGGTATGAAAGAGAAGTGTAGGGACACACGAGTCTACGGTAGAAATATCACATTGACCAGGAAACTTCATGTTACCAACACACACAAACACCAGTGATCTGTGCTAAATTTAAATATAAGGAAACACATGTCTACGTATATATATATATATATAAAAATAGACATGAGTTTTCCTATATTTCACTCTTCAGTCACCACTACCTAGCACAGATCACTGGTCTTTGTATGTGGAAGTAGCATGCAGTTTCCTGTCGTGCACAACGTTGGCCGAATGTCGATAGCAATGGGGATGTGGGAGATATCGTGGTTAAAAATGGTCGATGCAGGGCATTTTCGTATTTCGACAAAAGACATGTGTCTCTGTATATGTCACTCTGCTGCCACAACTATAAAGCATAGACCATTGGTGTTTGTGTGTGGTAGTGGTATCGTGTCTCCTATCGTGTCTTCTATCGTGTACTATGGTGGTGTACTATGGGGGTGTGGGAGATATAGGGGTTGAAAGTGGTCGACCTGCGGCACTTTCATATTTCTACCAAAAACGTATGTATCATGGTGTATCACTTTTGAGCCAAAACTATCTAGCGCAGATCACTGGTGTTTGTGTGTGGTAGTAGCACATAGTCACCCGTCGATAACAACGTTGGCTGAATTTCGGTAACTGTGGTAGTGTGGGAGATATGGTGGTTGAAAGTGGCCATTCAAGGATATTTTCGTATTTCGACCAAAGACATGTGTGTCCCTATATTTTACTTTGCTGCCTGAACCACATAGCGCAGATTACTGGCGTTTGTGTGTGGTAATAGCATCGAGACTCCTATCGTGCAGTATGGTGGTTAGATTTCGGTAGCTTTCAATCCAAATTCTTTACAAACACGAACGAAATGGTGGGTAACAACTATTATATATAAGATCTAAGCTGTTTTCATATGCTCCGAGTTACTGACGTTATTTTTATACGGATGGAAGTAGTTCCGTATTTATCGTGCAGAATGAGACCAGGACCAGGAATAAAACCAATACCACGCACTATAGCAAAAGATTTTGGGACTCCTGATTATAATCATGGGTGATTGGAATGTGATAGTGGGAGAAGGAAAAGAGGGGAATACTGTAGGAAGTTTTGGTCTAGGAGAAAGATATGAGCGAGGAAGCAGGTTGTTAGAATTTTGTGAAACTGTTAAGAACCATGATAGAAGGTGGAAACGGTCCTGTGGATACAGGCAGATATCAGCTAGATTATATCATCGTCAAACAGAGATTCATGAATCAAGTTTTAAACACGTACCCAGGAGCAGACATTGGCCATAATTTGATAGTAGTGAAGTGCATGCTGAAATTCAAGCGAATAAGGAAGCAATATAAGCAGTGAATCAACTGAAACAATCTAGCACGAGAGAAAAATTTGCAGAAATGGTTGACTTAGGTCTAAGACTTAACTCTGAAAGGAGCTCAACCGAGGACGAATTGAATGCATTTAAGACCGAAAAAATGAAAGCTGGTAACGAAAAATTAGGCTTTAGGGAACAAGCCGCCCGAAAACCTTGGATCACAGAAGAAATTTTGGAGCTGATGGGTCAGAGGAGAAGGCACAAAAATGCTCAGGATGAAGCAGGAGGAGAGCAATACAGGAATTTAGAAATCAAACAAACAGGAAATGCAAAAAAAAACTAAAGGAAAATGGCTACAAGAAAAGTGTGAAGAAGTAGAAAGGAAATGGTCATAGGTAAAGTAGACGTTGCATATAGATAGATCAAACAGAATTTTGGGGAAATGAAGAAAAGCTGCCGAAAGGAAACCTCTTTAAAGCTCAGACGATAGAGCTAACTGATGGAAGGAATACACTCAGAAACTGTATGATGGGGGTGATTTGAATAACAGCGTAATGGAAAAGGAAGGCGATGTCAACATAGATGACTTAGAAGATCCTATTTTGAGGACAGACTTTGATAGAGCTCTGAATGACTTGAAAGCAAATAAAGCAGTTGGAATTGATGTGATCCCTGCAGAACTTCTTAAATCCCCAGGAGAAGAAGGAATCGAAAGATTACTCAAGCTGATTTCAAAAAGTTATGAGACAGGAGAAAATCCAACTGATTTTAATAAAAATATCATCTTCACACTTCCGAAGAAAGCACAAGCCCACAAATGTGAGAATTATCGCACAGTTAGTCTAACATCACATGTTTCAAAATTACTGACCAGAATAATATACAGAAGATTGGAAAGGGAAACAATTCTGGCTTTTAGATTAAAACTTGAAGGGCGGATCAAGAAAAACAAAGATACTTTTATGGCGTTTCTTGATTTAGAAAAATATTTTGATAATGGTAGGTGGGACAAGATGTTCAAAATTTTAAAGCAGTCAGGTCTTAAATATGAAGATACAAGAATATAAATTATATAAGAATCAATTGGCTATGATAAAAGTAGAGAACCATGAGATACATGCATCAGTTAAAAGGGCGTGAGACAAGGTTGCGGACTATCCCCGTTAATATTCAACTTGTATGTAGAAGAAGCAATAAAGGAAGGAAAAGAAAAGTTTTCATGTGGCATAAGTGTTCAGGGAGAAAAAATCAGTATGTTTCGATTTGCTGATGACATTGTCTTGTTAGCAGAACGCGCTGAGGATATTGGAAAGTTACTGAATGTCATGGACAAAATACTGAAGGAAGATTTTGCACTGAATATACATCAAAGCAAGACAAAAGTGATTAAATGTACCAGCCACAGTAGATTAAATATAAAAATATGATCGGATGAAATAGGAGAAGTAACTGAATATTGCTGCTTGGGAAGCAAAATTACAACCGATGGCCGAAGCAGGAATGATGTTAAAAGAAGAATAGCTCAAGCAAAAAGAACCTTCATGAAACAAAGAAATCATTTAGTTTCAAAAATTGATCTAGGAATTAGAAAGAACTTTTTAAAACTCTATGTGTGGAGCACAGTACTTTATGGTAGCGAAGCATGGACTTTAGGAATACCGGAAAGAAAGAAAATTGAAGCATTTGAAATGTAGTGCTACAGAAGAATGCTGAAAATTAAGGGGACCGACAAAGTAAGAAATGAACGAGTTTTGAAAATGATGGGTGCGGAAAGAAGTTTGTGGAAGAAGCTTACAGGAAGAAGAGACAGGCTGGTAGGTCATATTTTGAGACACGCTGGTTTGGTTAATTTGTTAGTGGAGGGAATAATCGAAGGTAAAAACTGTAGAGGAAGACAGAGATTAGAATATATGAAGCAGGTAATTGAGGACGTGGGTTTTAAGGGATATATTGAGACGAAGTGGGATAGGAAGGGATTGAGGTTTGCACCAAACCATTCGAAAGACTGATGACCAAAGAAGAAGAAGAAGAAAGTAATAATATCATTGGTTCACTAATTCTGTAGTTCAGTAGAAATTCCGTCTGTATCGCTGTGTAAACTGCATCCGGAATATATACAAATTACAAAATAAGTTTATGAGCATTACATAACAACATTCTATTTATTTAGGCAACCGCAGAAAAATGAATTGCCAGAACATTCATTACACCCTTCATTTAAAACTAATATTACGTGGCATAAAGTAAGTTATTAAGATTTATTTTTAGCATCCTTCGTTTTCGCTGGATTCATTATTTCAGCCGCATGTAAGATGTGTCAGCCGTTAAAATATCGATCTGCATTACAGATAATAAAAAAGAAAAATGTTAAAACCCGTAATGATTTTTGATAAAATTTATATCGCGATGCATAATGACAATGACATGCAATACAGAGAATGTATTAATTCGCGTGTGACTGAAGCTTTGATTTTCTAGCGGCAATATTAACGGAGATTGCAGTTAGACTGAACTGCCACCTGGACCAAGTTAACAGCTGAAATTTTTTGCTACAGCGCAAGGGACGATAAATTATGTTGAGCTCTATTTTATAACAATTCTAATTAGTTAACCAACAATAAAGAAATGAATTGTCAGAATACTTAGCTAAATCCGTCATTTTTTGACGAGCTTTGAGGCTAAAATATAAACAGCAGATAAAGGTGGCTGTAATAAGGTATGCAAATAATTTTCTGCTACACAGTTACTTTAATAACGTATTATTTAATTTATTTTATTGGTATGCGTGACGCGTTTCGAGAAATTATTCTCATTTTTGGACGCTATTTTATTTTATTACATTTTTGGTGTGAAGAGTGCTAGTGTCATCTTCTGTTTGCTGTTATCCGCTTTTACTTTGTATTTCCTGAAATTGATATTTTGGATTGTGTACTGCAAGTGTGAAATTCGGTGAATCATACTTTGGAGAATCCTTCGTAAAATGTAAGTTTTATTTAAAAATTATTATTCCACTCCAAATGAATTGCAATAAACTGTTTAGTACACAATCCAAAATATCAATTTCAGGAAATACAAAGTAAAACCGGATAACACCAAACAGAAGATGACACGAGCACTCGTCACACCAAAAATGTAATAAAATAAAATAGCGTTCGAAAATGATAATAATTTCTCGAAACGCGCCACGCATATCAATAAAATAAATTAAATAATAATTTATTAAAGTAACTGTGTAGCAGAAAATTATTTGCATACCTTATTATATTAAACAGTTACAGACTTTCACAAAGTCCATAAATCATGGATAAAGTAAAAAAAAAAAAAAAAAGTAATAATACAAAAAAAATTAAAAAAAGGTACATATTATTTCCCCGATTTTATGTCGTTTGCTTAAATGACTCAAATAAATCAGAATTGAAGGTGAAACGTGGTTTAGTATTATTCGTTTTGTAAGCGCGGCCGAAGTGCTGGGTTAAATACCAAACCTTCCAGCAGTGCGAATGGAGTGAGGGACGTCTGTCGGATGGGAATGTTAGGCTATGTTACCATTTCGTGTCTTTCGGAAGAGTAGGTTTAAATGGGTTAGCACAGGGTTTCGTTCTTGACAACGCAATAAACTAACTACATACATAACCGAAACATTTTTGTCATCGACACAACAGTAACACTTCCATACACTTGCATCACTGTAGAACTCAATGAAGATTCTGCCTAGGTCAAGCGAGGCATCGTCGTGAAATGCGGTAATTGTGCCTTGGGGTAGACTGTCCCGCTCCAACTTGTCACTACGACCATTCCTTTTAACAGTTATAAAATACATTTCTACGGTTTTGTGTGTGTTAATACGCTCGTAACTCGAGAGCCACTGATTTAGTTTGTTTGCAGATTTTAAGTAAAGTTTCAGTGCGTTGAATGAAGAAAGTATATGTTAATGTCGATTTTAATTTGTAAATTCATTACCCAGTTACGTTTCAGTGCGTTAAATTAAGAAGGTATTTGTCAATGTCGATTTTACTTAAGTCAGTGAATAACAGCAACATAACAGAAGCCTAAATCGTTAGAGATACGTCAGTGCAATGTATGGAAGATATTATGATCATTTACTATATAATTTCCTAAGCTCTCACACTCACGGAGAACGGAGTCACGCGCCAGCTTTCTCTCTCAAATTAACAGCGACCAGAGAAGAGATATCATTAGAAGAAATTCGAGGTCATGTCCACAATTTAATAGCTAAACAACTGCTACCAAATTAATTGCCATATTACATTAATTAAGTTTGCTTTTCGTAGCATTTCATAGTTAGAAAATATCGATAAACTTTGCGACTGAAAAAAACGTGGAACTGCTTTTTAGTAATATGTCGATAATGAAAGCAACATAAAAAACTTTCAAAAACCTTAAATTACTCACGGTCTCTGCTGTAACCATAAATACCAATTGTCATTCAGGCCTAAGCTAAATTTCAATTTAATTAAAAATTTCGCTAATGTTTCTGCCTGATCAAAGTTTATACATTACTGTTTATTTGCTTTTTAAATATTTTACTGACCAGTTTCGTTGATGGTCTTTGTTTATATTCGATATACATGAGTTGTTTGGTTATTTAAAGTGCACATCAAAACAAATATGTTATCGAATCGAGTATTTTGCTAATTCATTTCTTTGTAGTTGCTTAACTTTTTTAATAATCTGGAATCTGTATTAAGTTCTCTGACCATTACGGACACTATGACCAGAGATTATATTATGAATGTTTGCCCGGCCCCAACAAAAAAAACAAAAAAAAAAAAAAAAAAAAAAAAAAAAAAAAAAAAAAAAAAAAAAAAAAAACACTCATCTTGACGCTTTCGAAACAATTGCGCACTCCCTTTAAACAGAAATTCTTCAAATTTCGGGGAATGACCTTTTAGAGTCAAATAGAAATCACGTTTGTATTTCAGCAAGTGCGAGTCTAGCAACCTCGACCTTTGAAACAATGCTACGATAAAACGACCGTCTCTGTCCGTGACTTCTAGTTCTTCAAGCTCAAGAGATTTTATTCACGCTAAGGGTGAAGTTCGTATTTGGCCAGATCAGGTCAACCTGACTATCTTTGACCCAAAAAATTGGAGCTATTCTATGCCCGTGACGATACACAGAAAACAGTCACGGGCTTCCACCAGAGCATATCTCTGTCTTTAGTAGGTACCATATTAAAAGCATTCTATGTTCTATTTTTTAATTTTTATAAATTTATGGATAAATTAATCAGGCAGATCACGATAGATTAAGCAGCTATTTAACAATATCTAATAAGATGAAAGCCCGCATAGAGACTTTCTGGGCATAAGATACCTCAACCATAAGATATGTTAACCAAACGTAAACAAACTGGCTATTCCTTCAACTTGGAAACAGCCAGCCAAAAAGTTGAAATGACTGAAGTTTTAGGAATCATTGTGAATCTCTGCAGAGCAGCGTTTGAAAGCTAACTGAGCCATAATGCACTATAATTGTATAACTTAATAACACTAACTGGAATGCATATATACACATACGCTTAAACCTCTTATGTCCTGCATAAGCTCAAAATTAAGATGCTAACAGGATATACTTGGGTCTCAGACGGAAGTGCTTTTGTTGATTTTATATCTTTTGATGAGAGATTAGCTGTAACGTCATTTTGTTAGTTGAATCATTGAAACACATTAAAATATTGAATAGATATAAGCACTGTGTAATGTGTGATAACAACAGTGTCATTTACTTTTAATATCTGGTAATTTTAGTGGGTATTAGTGCAAATTATTTTAAATTACGAGTAGAAAAACAGAAATTTACTAAGTTACCTGCTACCTAAAGCAAATTTCCTCTACGACTGCTATGTGTATAAAAATTGATCTGTGCATATAACTTTGGCAGAAATCAAAATACAACTAACAGTTTTTAAAGCCATGATTTGTTTTCTTTAAATGTGAGTTTTTATAATCTGTGCAAACGGTTATTCTGTAATTATCAATCTGTTGCTTGTAAGTTATTAGTTGTTGAAATAAATTAATCACAAACATAAATATCATAATGAAGTCTCTGATCCTCATTTGTCGGAAGAATTTCATTTTTATCACAGATAAGCAAGCATACAAGGAAACTGACTGGTTTTTGCATTTGTTATTGGAAGATAGATTTCTCGGTAATGGAGGGAATACTTGAGAATTCCCCCGAAGCCCGGGCGGGGTCAAGAAACATTATTAGCTCCGTCTCGGTGTCGCTATCACCAGGAGCAGTTTCACTGTGGTGGTTCCAGGTCACTGCCTCGTGTCACGTATTATCTGTGACAGCAAGCTCGGAGGTTGCACTATCTTCAAAGCGACGCGCACTTTACAAAGATGGAAATACAATATTAGCAAAGAGATGCAAGACCAGCAGTAAATGAAAGGACTATTCTTTCAGAACAATTGAGTTCGTGTAAGAAAATTACAACTGGAAATGTATAATTATTCGAGCATTTGTAATAGCAGAATATTACTAACATGCTCTACGTAATTTACCCCAATTCTTTTTGATGGGTTATTATTTTTCTTTACTTCTTCTTGGAATACATGTAACACATTTAAGGAGGCGACGAACTGATTTCTGAAACTAATTTTGGAAGAATAACGTGAATCAATTTAAATAAAAGGAATTTTTGAATGTTAAATAATTCCATTCAAGATCTTTTATCTTTGAATCAGTTATGATGAATGTATTACCTGCTGCTCTTATGTTTAATCTGATTTCCTTTCATATCGTTTCCTACACAAATGTTAATTTTATCACTATAATCTGCATGGCATGGAGCTCCCATACCGAAAACAAATGATTTATCATCAAAGTGCAGTAGACTGTGATTTAAATTCCAGTCTGCCTCTCAGACTTATACTAATGGCATTAAAAAGATATTATTTATATCTGTATGAACGAATGTAAGGAGAATGGGGTATTTTGTCAAACAAGAAGGAATAAAATACAGTAAAATAAATAAATTATATTTTAAAATAAATTAATAGTACAAAAATAATAAATAATATCACAAACAGGTACATCGTGTCTTTCAGTTGATGTAAATTAACAAATGTTATATGTCGACGATAATGAATAAATATCTTCTTATTATTTTGGATAAATTATGTTAAATAAATAGAAACAATGCTGTGAAAAGTGAATGAGACTTACAAAAGAAATTTTATTCCTTAGCTTAATTGAGCACCATTCAATATAATACAGAAGCGGTATGAAGCGCTTTATTCAGTGCTTTCCATCGAAAAGTCGTTTCTTTCGAAAGGAAATCGAATACTCGCTGACTTTTAGCTATAGAAACTTAAATACTTTAACTTGAATGTTTTCATAATACTGTTTACTGAACTACGTCAGAATACTGACCTCCCCTAGAAAAATAAACACTTTCAATGTCAGTCTCTTAACAGTAATATAAAATTACAATTATCTGAGCATCAGATGAAAATTGTATACCAAATAAATCTAGCTACTCACTTTAAATGTTGCTATGGTAATGTGTAGCTGCAAAATATTTGCTCTTGGATCACAGTAACACCAAAACATAACAGACATTTGTACATCACTGCAATCTATTTCTGTCATGGACATAACATTTGCAAAATAAGGAAACGAACACTTAGCAAGCAGATAAGACACAGTGGAAGCAAAGTTCCAAGTTCATGCATGTCACATAAAACCACTTGCTGTTACAGAGATGCACAGTGCAGACACTGTTTATGATAAACACTATTCTGTGTCTGAACTTTAAAATGTAGACGAAACAGTCTGCGGAACAGTTTGCCGAATCGACTGGTGATGAAGTCAGCTGTGTATCAGTGGAGCAACACTGCCATTAACGACTTCCAAAGTTCAGCCACTACAACAACAGTTGTTTCGTAACATTTCTTCCTGCATGATTCCTTCCATGATTGATGTATCACTTTCAGTATGCCTGAATCAAACTGTGTTCGAAATTTAACTGCGATTGTTGGACAGACCTCAATCCAAATTACAGTGTCGGTAACAGTTCTAATTTTATGTATGTGTTACCATTCTAAAGATCGATAACACTTCTTCACGCCTGCAGTCATCAGCTACTAGATGAGACATTGTCCCATAGACACCAGGCGTCTGTATCCGGATATTTCTTTCTGTAGCAATGTTGGGGACTCCTAGGTGCAGGTGTTGTGCTACCTGGGCACTCGGTGTGGTTGTTGGAGACTGCTAGGTGCAGGTACGCTGTTCGAGGCGCTGTGCACCACCTGTTACGAGTGCTACCTGGGCAGCGAGACGCAGCCACACTCGGTGTGGTTGTTGGAGACTGCTAGGTGCAGGTACGCTGTTCGAGGCGCTGTGCACCACCTGCTACGAGTGCTACCTGGGTAGCTAGTCGGCGGGCGAGACGCAGCCGCACTCGGTGTGGTTGTTGGAGACTGCTAGGTGCAGGTACCCTGTTCGAGGCGCTGTGCACCACCTGCTACGAGTGCTACCTGGGCAGCGAGTCGGCGGGCGAGATGCAGCCGCACTCGGTGTGGTTGGTGGCGCGGACGAGCTCGAGGCGCTGGTCGCCGCGCACCTGGTCGTGCACCACGAAGACGAGCGGCACCTGGCGCGTGCTGACGACGGTGCACTGCGCCCCCGGCACGCTGCAGCAGCCGGCGTGCGCGTCACACGTGTGTAGCACGGTCATGCGCGGCTCCACGGACTCGGCGGGGCTGACCGCGACGAACAGCGTCGAGCTGAAGGCCCTGGGGCGCGGCTCGCGGCAGCCGAACCTGGCCGTCCGCAGGATGTTCTGGTGCAGCAGCAGCTCCCCCTGGGAGCGGTGCCGGCGGTGGCGCGTGGTGGGGGCCGCGGCGGCCAACGCCACGGCGGCCAGCAGCAGCGAGCGCGACAGCCAGTGCATGGTGCGTGCGCTCAGCGCAGAATGCGCCGCCCCGCCAGGCACACGCCTTATATCGCGGCACCCGGCGTGACGTCACCTCGGCCTCTGCCAAATCATCCGCTAGCGTGGGAGGAATTCGTTTCCGGTGTCGGCAGGGGAAACACATTGCAAGAATTGCATCAAACCCCTCTTCGAACTCAAAGAGCTCTGCATTTGTTGGCAACCATTTTACCACTTGCACCTTAGCGAGCAATAATCGGTCAAACTAGTCCAGCAAGCTCTTCTCTCCTTGAAGTGTCATGCTACTCGATGACAGTGTTAATTATAGCGGGTACTATGATTTATGGCAAGAAATTTAAGCTTAGTGTCATTGGCGTACAGCCAGAGACTATTAAAGTTGGCTGGTTACCTCCTCTCTCCTGCCCTCTGTACCTCGACGGAGGCCTGAGTCAATCCCCGTTCTCCATTTCGTGGTCAATAGTTCTATCAACTGCGTCACAGCATTTTGTGGTAATAAAGTCACTGAAATAAATTATGAGGGGAGACCAAAGAAGCCCCAAATTATGATGACTAGGTAGACATGGATTTTTCTGTTTAGGGTTTACGCCTTGGTGACTTCGAAATCATTAGAGGCAAGTGATGGTTGCAGAGAGAGGAAAGGGGTGGAATTCAGCCATGGGGTGATTTCGGTAAACCATGGATAACCGAAATCTGGATTGCCTCGACGGGGGATCGAATCCACATCTTCCTGAATGCTAGTCTCACCCACAATACTTAGCTTGAGATTGAAATCCTGGTTATACTGTACAGATCACCCAAAATTTTCGTTTTTCGCCTACTCGATGTGTGCGGTTTCGAGAGACTAAATGTAAGCCATCTGTAGGCTCCAATTTAATAAATTATGACATACTAGCTGATACCCGCGACTTCGTATACGTGGATTAAGAATTTCTTTGCCAGAATTGATTATAAAAAGTTGTTGGTAGCGAAGGATTGGTCCCAAACAACACCGAGTCGCCATAATATGACCGGAAACCCATCACTATATCATTCTACCATCAAACCTGTCTCTTGAAGAGAATCAATTTCCAACATATTTAAAAACAGAAAAACAAACGAAAGTGAGGGGATGAGGGGACGGGGGGTGTTAACTAAGGGCAGCTTTATTTCAGCTTGGACTTTTCCTCTTTCTTCAGCATGTGCATCCGATTCTTGGGTTCTAATAACTTAAGCTGCTCGTGCTCTGCTAGAGCTACAACTTAGGTAAGTTTACGACCGCAAGGCATGTCAAAAAATAAGGCAAAATAAATTGGTGCCAGAAACATTTAAGCAGACACAAAGTAACAGGACAGAGAAAATCGACATGCTCGAGAAGCTTAGCTTGAGCAAGCGACGTAACATTACAGACTAACACACACATCCGTCTCTCCGTCACTATTCGATGAGTTCTCAAAATTTCGTGACTGCAACTGTTAATCACACCAAAAAAAAAAAATCCTGTGCCCTCCCTACAGATTTTCTCGTCAAATTCCGTCAATATCGGTATAGGCATTTCGTTGTCTATACGTAACATAAGACAGAGACTTACTTCCACATTTATGGTATTAGGGACTGTGCACAAACTACGTGGCTCGGGCCAGGGGGGGGGGGGGTAGGGGTTGGGCTACGTGGGGGGAGGGGGGGTTCCGAGCCAGGCCACGTAGCCTTCCTTTCATAACAGTTTTTCACAGTTAAAATGAGGAACAGAACTCACAACAGCATCTGTACATTTATTTCCCTCAGTTAATTATCTCCGCATGTAATTTACAATAGTCTGACAAGAGAAAACAGTACAAAATGTCTTCTGGAATCAAAAAGAAAAAAAGCTACGTGCTACGTGGGGGGGGAGGGGGGGTAGAGGCAAAAGCCACGTAGGGCTATGTGGGGGGGAGGGGGGTTCACAGGAGGCCAAAATGGAGCTACGTGGTTTATGCACGCTCCCTTACTACTGCAGATCACACACACACTGACTACGAATCAGCGAGCGTGGTGGTGTAACGGTTAGCGTTCTGGCCTCGCATTCGGGAGGACGGCGGTTCGAATCCCCGTCCGGGCATCTAGATTTGGGTTTTCCATTGTTTCTCAAATCACTCCAGGCAAATGCCGGGATGCTTCCTTCAAAATGCCATGGCCGAATTCCTACCCATTCCTTACCCCACATCATTTCCCGTTTCTAAAGACCTCGCTGTTAAGAGACGTTAAGTAGTTTAAAAAAAAAGACTACGAATCACCCCTGATGGATCAATATAACGTAAAAAAGTGTACACCTACAGCATTGCAAGACTACCTACGATTTGTCTCGCATTGCACCCCTAACTTTGTAATATCTACAATTTAACATTAAATCCGAATAACCGACGGCCCAGGCGTGACTCTTACGATCAAAAACAATTTTTTTTTTTAATATTAGCCTCCACTTAGATTTGAATCGGAGACCACGACCCAAACGTCAGAAAACAGGCGCTTTAACCACTGAGCTACCTGACCGCTACACGGAAAAACAGTACAGAGACCTCCATATCCAACGCGTCTGTATATCGCCGTTCAGTAATTTTTCGAAATTATAAGACAACATGTATTATTTAAACAGATAATTTTCAACCAAATATAGACAGCGCTTTTCTCCTTGTTTCAAAGCATAAGTGTGTAAAGTTTCATCGAGATCGGATGAAAACTGTGGATTTGTATGAAGACAAACAAATCAACAAACAAACAAACATACAAACATACATACATACATTCATCTTTATATATACAGATTAACAGATGGGAAAATTAGCTGGAGAAGTAGAGAAGTTTGATGCCTAAATTCAGAAGCCAGCTCCCTCTCCTTCGGTTTCCCTATCTGTCCTTCTATCCAGTTCCTTGCCTCTTGGTTCATGCACTCCCGACTACCCGTTTCCCAACGCCCACTACTTTCGTAGTGACAACTAAATCACACAACACAGTGTCTGATAACAAATTTTCTGATTTGTCAGTGACTCATTGCTGGTTCAACATGTAGTCTTTTAACTTTTTGTTGTTCTGTAAATTATCAGTATTTGCGATATTAAAACCTACATGAAAGAATAAACAAACCATTCATAGTTCATACTCAAGAACGATTCTGTGATTAACGGCGAATTGCTTTCGGAAAAGATAAAAAAAACTCAGAGCGCACAGGCTAATTACTTGTGTAAGCCGCCATTGTGTTTGATTATGAAATTCCTATATTTATAGGGAAAAAAGAAATTTTATCACAACAAACCACCTGTGTTAGCCTTTTCTAACTTATAACTTTACGAAGGTTCATTTAGGTTCCAGCAAACAAAATACTTTTTGATTTTGTGTATCATATTACCTATATTGAATGTAGTTTTCGTGTAAGTTACATTTATCGAAACATTATATGCCGCAGGTATAACTTACTTCTGGTTCACCAGAGTTTGACCCCAGGAAGTTCGTTATCTACAAAGTAACCTTCTAGTCATGTGGTTGTCCATTTCCTTTCATAATGAAGTAATTAAACGAAAGGTTTTTCGCTTAAAGTAGTACTATGCTACGGTTGTCGTCCCAGATTGCAAAGAAATAAGGCGTCACTAAATGATATGATACGTGCAAGTAATAACAAGTGATCACATAGTGGAACCCAAAAACAAGCAGATTTGTTCAGAACCAAAAAAACTGTACTGTATCCTTGAAAGAACTTGTTTCGCAACATCGTTAAGTGTGTTCCACTAAAAGATTTTATACCTATTTTTTTTCTGAACTTCAGTCACTAAAGTAACTGATGATACATGTAGGTTGGTTTTATCTTGTTAGGGGTTTAGCGTCATGTTTAAGTATATTTGTAAATATGTGTGTGTTTGCTATCATTCTGTTAGTGCAATATTAGTGGTGTACAATAATTAATTAACATGGTTATTACACCTGCGATCAATGAAGCAAATATCAGTACTGAGAAACAAAATAAAAATGATGTCATTTGATCATACTAACACGAAAGTTTCGTTCAGTATATACTGATTTTTTTTTCACTTCGTTCTACGCCGAAAATAATAATACTTCCGGAATACTGACCATAACAACAACGCTGTGATGTCCATCAACACAATACTCTCACATAAAATAAGTTTTTATTTATGTGAATAGCACGAAAATTGCATTCTTTTTTGACACATTACGAGAAGTGTAAAAAATTTGAAAGTTTTTAACAAAGGTTGTTCTATTTTCGTTGTGAAAAAATGACATTAATTTTTTCCCTGTCGAAATAAACCCAGTTCGAGACGTGAATTCTAGTGCGGATGTGTGCTGAGACTGTCAGTGACTGACGGACAAACTATGGTTAATGTCAATGATTTTACTTGAATCTACGTCTGTTCTCGTACTGCTGGGAAAGTTTGTGCACTCTCAAGAGGAATGATTGATGCATTTTCCTGGAGAAACTTTAAACGAGAAAAGTTTGTATATGCCTAGGCCGCTGATGCTCAAAGGCGGTGTCAGAGTTTCGAATTTCCGTCAGACTGGCGCTGTGACCACTGTTTGAGCCTGGGAACCCAACCACCACTCGTGGCGGGATGTGAGAAGTCCCTGAGTTTCGGCTATGAGAAATGAAATAATCTTTGACAGGGATTTGAATCCTCGTCTTGCCAGCGTTGTTATAAAATGAGCTTTTTGAGCAGACACTAATTTACATACCTGACACGGCAATAACAACTTCTGTTGACGAAGAAACCTTAGCTTGAGGCAGGAAACTGACGAGATAACTAAGTTACTACGCTACGCTATAACGTGCCGGCGTCCTTCGAAGCAGATAAAGCGTCTCAGTTATTTATTAAGAGCCATAGTGGAAGGAATGCAGATATGTCTCGCCTCACGGTTTGTCGCTGTGAGATGTTCTGCTAGTAAATCAGTCTCACCGAACTGTCTGATGTTGTGTAAGCACATATCTGGAGCCACATGAGACAGACACACGACGTACAATAAACGTTCCACGATGAAAATTTATGTGGATGGTTCAGATTAAAAAAAAAAGAGGCCTAACATTATTACGTTGGGATACAACCTGTTGACAAGGAACATTTAACGGCATCTGAAGCCAAGCTGTGGCGTTGTTTGCTTTTTCGGTTGTGCGAAGGAATGTTATTTTCTTCAACAGTATCCGTATCTTTTGAACCTCTTTCCATAGACCACCTGCATTCTACCTGAATGAACGTAAATGGGAAAATTTTGGAGTTATTCATCCTTTATATGCCTTAACGATTTTCTACAGACTTCAGTTAATGAAACATTAATACCTAACAAAATATTACAGAAATTTTTGTTTGCAATTTTATACTGACAAATTTTCTTCCAATTAATTCCGGATTATACATTTAATAATATTATCTTTAGTGTTAGGACTTTACAGCTTCGACCGTGACCTATTGAGCTAATCATCCTGATATTCATCCGTAGTCATTCCTGTAAGCCAAGGAAAACACTAATCAGGATCGTCAAGCCGTAAATCGAACCTGGTTCATCCTGAATACCAGACCGAAATGTTAACCACTCACTCACTAATATTAACAAGTAAAACGTCTTTCGGTAATGCCCAGCAAATTGTTATTGCGACTTAAAAATCCGCACCGTATTTTGTGTTCCAATATATGAGAAAATGTATACTTTCATAGTATTCAAGAAATCTGGAACTTGGGGGTCACATAATTTCAGCTTTCAGGCATTTAAAACGGATGTTTATGATTATCAAATGTCATCGCTGTGTTACAGGGTGTGTGTTATTTAAGCAGCCAAAACGCTGTATGGGTATTAATCAATAATACAATGTGAGGGTCGTCGGTTCGAGTCTGAACTAGGTCATTGATGCTTTTAATTAAGTGTTGTGTTCGTTTTGTGCGGATTAATGAAACTACTGGGTAAACACACCAGCATTTTTTTTTTTTTTTAAATGATATTATCACATTTTGATGAATTTCTGATACGGACGTGTCAAACAATGGATGCTGATAATACATTATTAACCACAACCGCCTTCAGGTAATTATGAATAGGTGTTCCATAAATTTACACGCACGGAAGTTAAGGAGAATATTGTCTCTTTTTATCGAGTTATTAACTATTGTATTGATTACCCTATACGTTGAGACCATTAGTGGTAGAAAAGGCCTGGGGGCAAGAAACAGGAGGAAATTTGGCCGTAGCCTTTTGTAGGAACCATCCCGGCATTGTCCTGGAGTGATTTAGGCGAACTATGGAAACCTGAAAGTCTGCAGAGAGATCGTTTAATTCGGGGAGGGTGGAGGGTGCCCGACAAGCTCGCTAATTGCCGTTTTAAATAAAATTAAAACCACCCCTGCAGGAAGAGAGAGGGCATTAATCCTGGTTTTATCACTCGCTGGCGGCGAACGTGCGTGTGCAGCCATGCACTGCCACGCAGGCAGACACGAGTGACACGCCGGGGAACAGAGCATAAACGTCTCCGTTGTTAAAGGGTTGTCCGTGGAGCGCACGCTACCCGTATCACTGATGCACAGTGGCTGCTGTGTGGCAGTGTTATCCAGGTTGGAAGGCACCTGTTTGACTGCTTTTTTGCTTATGGCTTTACGTCTCGTCGACGTCGAGGTCATTAGAGGTAGGAAACGACTGGGGACAAGGAACGGTAAGGAATTCGGACATGGTATTTTTGAAGGAAGAATTTTGTGATTTCGGAAAACCCTGAAAAACCCAAATATGAATGGCCAGTTGGGTATTAGAACCCACGTCCTCCCGAATGCCAGTCCCGATCGTTATTGTTCACCCAGAAGGCTCGGTTTATGAGCTTAAAATTAGCTGATACGAAAGTATTACGTATCATGTTAGCAAACCCGATATTCGAGTTCCAGGCATCACCTAAAGATAATTATTCCATGTGAATACTGCGACTACTTCCTTGTTAATAATGCTGTTAAATTCCAGTTGCAATATCCACACCGTCTACGAACCACAATGCCGGAAGAAAATCAACAAGTACGGGTCTTTTAGCTGAATATGGCAAACAAAATTCAAATAATGAACAGTTGCTAAAGCGTAGTTCTGGGGAATATTGTCGTTTTATGAAATTAGAATAAACTAATTGTTCAGGGTCAACATTTGGTGGTCGGTTATTATTACAGTTTAATTTCTTAACACAAGACTATCGTGTAATGCACTACTCATATAGTATTATAAAAAAGATAGACTCGAAGGATGAAAAATGTAAATATACGATTTTGTTATTAATCGCGTTTCTATTAAGGCAAAAACGATGATCGCTTGATCGCTTCCTTCTTAATCGACGATGTGATGATATATTTTACAATGGACATGTTCTGTACGATATGCTACGCCAGCAGATGGAATAATTTTTTTTTTATTTAATTTAATGATGTGAGATCATATTTTCTGCAGCTTCAGCACAATGTCCATTTGTGTGAATATACTTGAGGAACAATTAGAAAGACTGTGAAAAATCTTTTTTACCATCTAATTCAGTTTCTCAGAGAATAAAATAGAATAGCGAGTGAAGTGATATAACGAAAGTTTTACTTTACTGTACACTAACATGTATTATAATTTTCCTCTTTTATTATTACAGTGTTTTCAGTTTACTACGTAGGTAAATTATTACATATTTCATTTTGCTTTATTATTATTGAAAGCAGTAGTGGTTTTGAATAAAATTCTGATCATTTATATTAAAGAATTTTTGTTTGGGCGATCATTTGATCTGTACGATCAGTAGTCTTTCAGTCGCTATCGAACGAGATCGTAGCAATATAAACAATTCCTATTTTAACCCTCCCCTGCTTTCTATTCTCTAAATACGACTGTAATTTTAAAATTCCGCTTCTTCTGGTGTACCACAAAGATATACAATACTAGATATATGAATCTTCTTTATATATAAAAATCAATGTTTGTTTGTTCGTCTTCTATGCATTCCTATAACATTTATCAGATTGCAATGAAACTTTGGAGAGTTTTCGAGTGTGCGTCTGCGAAGGTTCCTGTGAAAAAAAAATGCAAAAAGTCACCCTCTATTCCCCATAACACCCCATAATTTAGGCAATACCACATTTTTTATCTGATTTAGATAGGAATTTGTACACTTATACTTTAAAACAAACATAAAAATACTGCCTACATACGGTTTCCGAATATTAATCCCCTCGCCCACTTTCCACCCCCATAATTTTTTCACCCCATAATTTAGGCAATACCATATTTTTTATCCGATTTAGATAGGAATTTGTACACTTATACTTTAAAACAAACAGAAAAATACTGCCTACGTATGGTTTCCGAATATTCATCCCCTCTTCCCCTTTCCACCCCCATTACGTTTTTACCCCATAATTTAGGCAAACCACATTTTTTATCCGATTTAGATAACAATTTGTACACTAATACTTTAAAACAAACAGAAAAATACTGCCTACGTATGGTTTCCGAATATTCATCCCCTCTCCCCATTTCCAACCCCATTACGTTTTTATCCCATAATTTAGGCAAATCACATTTTTTATCAGATTTAGATAAGAATTTGTACACTTATACTTTGAAACAAACAGAAAAATACTGCCTCCATATGTTTTCCAAACCGCATCCCCTCTCACCCTTTCCAACTGAAAATGAATGAAACAGCAGTTTAAAATTTATATGTAAATATTTTTTCATTTAATCTATGTGCCTACTCAAGTCCAGCAATAGTGAAGCATTGCCGGGTCAGCTAGTACCATATAAGAATATATTCATCATGTTTGCTTATCCTTACTGAGTATGCAGATAAAATACTTATCGTTCCTTGCGGTTTTATTTTTATTTTTTTATTTATTTTTTTACTGAAATCACACATTTTATCAACTTTTGTCGTTTACCAAGCATTGTAGTAAATATTTTGACATAACAAAGGTATTATTAGTTAATAATTCGAATGTTTAAGATCTAAAGGTTGCATTAGTTAAGAATTGACCAAGACAGGGTAAGAGTGGATTGAGGTTCACTTCTAAATATACTGAAGCTGTTATGTGAGCGATTAACGTTCAGGTTTGGTATTTGGGAGGACTATAGTTCGATCACCATCGTCTATCCAAATCCCAATTCACATGGTTTTCGAAAACTAGAGGCGAATGCCAGAATGGTCCCTTGAAAAATTCCTGGTCGAATTTAGTACGTCCGTCCCATTTCTTTCCTCAAACTTTTCCAACTGTAATAATATCGACTTTGACGATCGTAAAACTCTAATAAAAATTAAAACTTCTAAATATCTTTAATGCAACTTTGGAGATCTTGGAACTATGGAATTACGAAGCAGTTGATAGCACGAAACCTCGTTAATTGTCCGAACAGGAAGAGAGTACCACCCAGTACACCATGTGTATTTCTTCTTAGATATACGCATTCTTCTGCGGTCAGGATTGTGAAACACATTCCGTAGCTGCAGGTTTCTATATCCCTGGCTTAACGGCATATTTGTCTCATCTCCACGTGTGTTGGTGGCGCCAAGCGTGGGAGGAGGATAAACGTAGCGTAATCCTAAACAAGCGATCTGCGTATCTCTGTGAATCACATCGCGATGACTAAAAGGAAGTCCCCCGCCCGTCTGTCCCTCCCCAACGTCAGTGTTACGTTTCTCAACGTCATCGCCACACTGCGACAGCCCAGCGTATCGTATTGTACAGGTTGAGAGTTCATTGGATCGAGTCCCGGTGAGACATACAAGATGTTACTTTTATTTTGTCCATAATCCTGATGGGTGTGGAATACGTAGCAATGCATTTCGATGGTGTCTATTATATAGTCCAACGAAAACCAAACAACAAACACTTACACGTCCTTTCCAGTCCACGTGTTGTTCCGACCGAGCACTGAGGTAATTTTTAGCGTTCGAGGAGCTGTGACGTAAGATGTAAGAATGCAGCTCAAGAGGTCGCCGGTGGGGATCCCACTTAAGGAATGAATTTTAATCGGATCATAAACTTACCTTCACTGTAGAGAAAGCTTGCTTTGTGTATGTTAAGTACGCTGTGAAAAATATATATTCAAATCAAGGTCACGCAGATAAATGACGTGGCCCTGCTACCATTGACCCACATGGTCCTTTAGAAGGATCCTACCGATGTCCTTTTGAAGGAACCATTCACCTGGAGTGATTTGAGAAAACCATGGAAAACCAAAATCTGATTGGTTACTCACCCACCAGCCTCGGTGTAATATAATCAATCGTTCGTGAACTGTGTACCACCGCAACACCAACTTTCTGGAGAGATATACTTTGATAGATTCAGGTTGTGTTCCGAAGTGTGGATGCGTTGGTGTATTTGTGGATGACTGTCACGGTGTGCATGTTCTTAAGGTAGAGAGCGAAACCTGGTGTTAACCCATTGGGACTCGCTGTTCCGAAGGACACTGCGGTGGGCCCTAAAATTAGATCCACATCCGATGGACGAATCCAACCTTTGTCGTATGGCCTCAATCGATGTCGATTACACAATCTAGTAATTAGAAACGGTGCACCAACACCTCCCCTACTATGAGTTTTTCTGAACAGCGTAATGAATTGGCCGCCGCCCAACCTAATGACCCGTTCAAAGTTGCAGTACATGATGGTTATTTGAACCACAATAAAATGTGTTAGAAATGATTACAAAAACAGCTGAACTATAATTCTAGGAGAAAAGAACAAATGGTTAAGACAAGTTACTACTACATACCATACGAATAATTGTTCTTTATTATTAGACCGAGCGTGGTGGGTGGGTGAGTGGTAGCGCTCTGACCTCGCATTCGGGAAGACGCGGGTTCGAATCCCCGTCTTTGCACCCAGATTTGGGTTTTCCACGATTTCCCCAGATCACTCCAGGCGAATTCCGGGATGCTTCCTTCAGAAGGCCATGGCCGAATTCCCTCCCTCCCTTGTCCCCAGTCCCATCTCGCCTATAATTACCTCGACGTTGACGAGGCGCAAAGCCATGAGTAAAAAAAAAAAAAATCTTTGTTATTATAATCAGGAAAACATATCGAAAGATAAGCAAAACCTGCAGATAACACTTCTAAAAATAACTCAATGTAACATTCCAGGATTAAGTTTCCATCACATCCACTCCATTTCTCCATACTCTTTAGGATGTGAAATAAACAATCGATTCCCTTGTTCGTTGTCTTCCTGTCCCCTGCACAACCTACTGTTGGTTCATCACCAGCCAAATAATTAAATTTCTGCTCTCTCCAGCAACTGCTTTAAAAATAAATTAACCATTTGTGTTCCTCTCTTCTGTTCGCAACAACCACTCTCTCCAAAGAGAAACAAATGAATAATCCTACTGCAGAACTGCCTGTTTCTGAATATACAATTATCTTCAGAATCATAGATATTACATAAAAGCCATGAATTTTCTTATTTTATTTAAATTCGCTGTTAAAATTAAGGCGACATTAAGGAGGATCCTCGCGGCCAACTAGCGTTTCGACGGAAAGCGTGTTGGAATTCTGGTTTGGCCAGAAATTACTATGTTGAATCTTTAAGAACCATCCACCATGCGTCTTCTACCAACTTAGTTAAGGTAATCCAGCAGATGCAAATAGTATTCACACTTACAAACAGTAAAGATACAGCAAAGACTCAACATAATAAGGGATATAGTATTACTAAGAAAATGTGGATTTAATTTTAATAGTTTTTAGCTAAATTGCATTTTCAGACAAAGATCTTATAACTGAATGGAAGTAGAACCAAAACGGAACCTTGACGATTAGGCGCGTCATGTTTTAGTATATTAGATAGGCTTACTGAAGTGTGTAGCTACATTGATGTAAAGCAATATCCTGCTTCTGTAGCTCCTGTACCAAAGCCAAGAGATCCGTCTCGTCTTGGAGACAAAGGATCTCACCTCTCCAGAAGATGTCAGCTCTTAGAATAAACTGTAGACCGCGAAGATAAGGCAGGCGGTACGCTGAAAGAATATTAAAAATTTAATTCTAATCGAATTAAGGATGTCATATTGAAAAACAAATTAGTAAAAGTTTCACTTCACTTCCAATTTCATAACTGTGTTTCCGTAAGAATTCAGAACATGTTTTTATACGAGGATGGCCCAGAAACTAATGCACCACATTTTTTTCTTCGGCCCCCAACAATGTTACGAATGCTAAACTATAGATAAGAATTTTTTCAGAGTGCGCGCGCATATTTTCCGTTTCTTCCAACAGATAGCGTACTTGCAGCAGTGGTTTAACATGGCGTCTGTGAGTGACATATGTTATAAGCAGCGTGTTGTCATTGAATTTCTCACTGCGGAGCAAGAAACGGTTGGAAACATTCACAACCGTTTATGTGCAGTTTATGGAGCATCAGCAGTCGACAGAAGTGTGGTTAGTCGCTGGCCACAGAGGGTGAGGCCATCTGAAAGCGGTTCTGCAGAGCTCCAAAATTTGCAGCGGTCGGGAAGACCACCCAAGGCTGTAACATCCGACAAGATGCAGCGTGCTGATGTGCTCATTCGCGAGGACCGACGCATAACGACTCGGCAGTTGGTGCCGCAGCTGTCAATCAGCAAAGGAACTATGGGTGTGATCGTCAGTGCTCTTGATTACGCAAAACAGTGTTCACGATGGGTTCCGCGCCGTCTTACGGAGGAACACGAAACTCTCAGAAAAAAACATTTCTTCTGAGTTGCTGAAACTTTTTGAAGCTGAAGGGGAAGCCTTCTTGTCCCGGATTGTGACAGGTGATGAAACCTGGGTTCACCATTTTGAGCCCGAAACAAAACGGTAATCGATGGAATGGCGCCATCCTGACTCTCCACAGAAGAAAAAATTCAAAGCAACGGCTTCCGCTGGTAAGGTCAAGATCACAGTGTTTATGGACTGTGATGGTGTCGTACTCATTGATGTGATGCCGAAAGGCACTACCATTAATTCTGAGGCATATGTGAACACATTAACCAAACTTAAGAAGCGCTTCCAGTGACTTGGACGCCATAACAAACCAGGAGATTGTTTGCTTCAAAATGATAACGCATGCCCACACACAAGTTTGAAGACGTTAGAACACATCACCAAACAGGGTTAAACAGTGGTACTTCATCCACTATATAGCCCTGACCTAGTTTCCTCAGACTTTCACTTATTTGGGCCATTGAAGAATGCCATTCGTGGGAGACATTTTGAGGATGACGAAGAGGTGAAGAAATGGCTTCGTGAACAGAACAAGGAGTGGTACCGCCAGGGCATACACGCTCTTGTGTCTCGCTGGAGGAAGGCCATAGAACGGGAAGGAGATTACGTGGAAAAATGGGGAGTGTAGAAGAAACATCATTCTTTCTTTTGTATAAGTTTCATTGTGTTCAAAATATAATTTTTAAAGAAAAAAAATGTGTTGCATTAGTTTCTGGACCACTCTCGTATTTATTACGGTTATAATGGTACCAAACAATTCCGTCAAGTCAGTTCTCATAAAATTAGGTTAAGTCTCGTGGTTGTTGAGAGACAAAAAGTTATGATATCCTATTCTGAGCCACGTCTATACTCTACGAGGTGTATTCACTTCACTTTCTAAAACAATATTTTATCTCCATGTTTTATCCATCGTTCATTCAAAATAAAAAAACATGATGGTCGTACTTCTTACTGAAATGAAACGCTAATAAGCATGATTTATTCTAAGGCTTACAAATAAGAAAGACGTGAAAGGGAAACTTTCGCTTTTATGTATTTGTAAAGTTGATAAAGCTGCACATTTAAGGTATTTATATAGATAAATGTTTTAATACGCAAACACAAAGGTCAGGTCATATATATATATCGTCGCTCAAATGTAACTATTCCATCTGAAAACTTGTGGATAAGGACGTTTCATGATTCATGTTCTATTAATATACGTTTGTCCAATACAAAAAATACCCATGTTCTATGCATACAATAGGTTTGAACCCTTGTGTGAGCAATGCCGATTGCCATAGATTAAACTTCAACCATAAAGAAAGTCCAACAAACTAAGCATACGAACAAAGTAAAATTTAATGTGTTAGTTAATCTTGCTGATACATATATGTAAAAGAAATTTGGAGTCTATAGCCTCGTCCAGAGAAAAGTAATTATCCTCTAAATATACAACGAAATGTTACACGTTGGGAGCTGTCAGTGGATAAATACTCGAAAATTAATCAATGTTAGACTTTTCTTATGATTTCAGTGCGAATATATATCGTATATATGAACCAAATTACCTGTTTTTAGAACCACGTGAAGTACAGTGGAATTATGATGACGGATTGTCTTTGAAAATTTTGAATTTCACTAACTTCCAAAGCAAGGAGGTGAACGAAGTAAATTTTAACACTTCAGTTAAGCTTTGTACGCTGCGTCCATAATGAAAATCTAAGGCAGATAAAGATATTAGAATATAAAGGGATTTCACGTTTGGGGTATATAAGGAATAAGATATACGGAAATTTACCAGTTCTGGATTTTTCTTATAATCTGTGGGGGCTGGGAGGGGGAGGGGAGTAAACATTAACTGTGTAAAAACTTTCAGCTTTCTACGATTTCGGGAAATGATTTAGAGTTTCGATTATAATCATTGAGTTAGTGAGTAACAAAATCGGTGAAATGCACACATAAACAAATTCCAAATTCTATGTATAATAGAAATTTGAGGCATGTAGTGTTACTCTGGGCGAAGAATCTGAGGCGCAAATATTGCCCGTATCTCTTCGAGAAAATGATAGGCAGTGCCAAAGATGACTTGATAGGCATGCGGCCATATATGTCGGGAAATTTTAATAATTTACACATAGGTAAAAAATTAGGCCGATTTTAGTTGGGGATCCATAGAATTATGTTTGACGTTTTACTGGTCCTTCGACTAAAAAAAGGTTGAGAAAGGCTGACATAACATTATACCTTTCAGTTTATTAAAAAGTATGACGTGCATAATGGCCAAATGACCTTCTAAACAAAAAACAGAAACAAATTAAGTTTAATGCTTTAGTCAAACTTGCTGATCTCTGTTCATAACCCACTTTTTTTTTTTTTTTAGGTAAACAGTTTCATCCAGAGCAAAGTTATTAAAATAAATGCATTCAGGTTGATATGTGAATATGTGATAAATACGGGGAAAATTACCATTATTTTCTTATGATCTGAGTACAAAATTCCATCTTTCTACGAATACAGAAGATATCCTAGAGTGCTGATGATCACCAGTGAGAGAGCGACATAATTAGTTAAATTTGCATATCACTAGTTTCATCAAATTGAGAGGAACAACGTAAAATTAATGTATTACTTAAGCTTGCTGATCTCTGCTCGTAACAGAAATCTGAGGTCTTTATCCTGAACCAGGACAAAGATATTAAGGTACAAAAATAGTTTGAATCAACTTTTTTATTTATGTCCTCAAATATGAAGTACTTTCGTATCAAACCCACATGGTTTTTATTCACTTTTTAACCAGTTTTATTATACCGTGATATGTGGCCGAAAACATGGGAAAATACTCGAAATTTCAGCATCTATATATTTAATACAAAAGTACGTATATAGTTCTCCAAGAAATGAAACATTGCTCGCATGATGTCTTAGATCATTTTAAAAGAATTGCATACCAGCCATGGACACAAACTCTGTAACACTTTCTCAGCAGATAAATTTTTGTAACAGACTTTTCATTCTGGTCTTTTAGCGATTGATCCATTCTAGAAATCAACTCGGTAAACTTGCTATCTTCCTTTTTAGCTTCCATCTTTATTTCGTATGCTTCCTATTTTATCCTTGTCAATTTCTTCGTTTGTTATGTTTAATGAATTTGCAATGTCTTGATCTTGCACTTGCCAATTTCTTCTCACGATAGTCATACGACTTAATGGCTCACCGGTGTCATTACAGTAGGAGATGTCAAATGCAACGGGAAGGAAATCGTACAGTATATGCCTCTATTAAACAACAGTCCAGTTTTCACTCGCGTTCAAACGAAAGACTGAATTGAGGGCTGCTGTATCATGATTTGAGTTTGAGACCTCCGAAAAAACCTGTTCGACCATTGAATAGTTACCGCCGGTTTCCAAGTTCATTCTAATACTGAAATCATAACAGCAGTACATATGTCAGGTCACATGCTTCCAGAGAAGTACGAGGGCAGTCCGGAGAGAAACACTCCTTGGCGCCATTGGAAGGTCAACAAGATTTAGTCGACTGTGTGCTTATGTGTGGGGGCCTATGCTTACGCATTAATCTGTTCTTGTTTCTGTGAGTGATTAAAATGTTAAAAAAATGATAACTCCACCAGTTGTAAAGGCAGATCTGTTATTCGATTCCTTAACGCAAGAAATGTGCAACCAAAGGTTTCTGGATACAATGTAATGAATGGATAATCTGTTCGGCGATGATGATGCAATTTTAACTGGAGGCGTCGTGCTTCTACACAATTCCGGGTCTCACACTGCTAATATTAATGATTCTGCATGGTCGTAATGACCTGGTGACAGGGTTTCTGTTGGCTACGCATTCCGCCCCTGTCGTAGCCGCCTTAACCTAATCCGACAATGCTACCGGATACAGGGAACTGCAGTTTAACGTGGAATCGAAACCACGGAAGCGTTCTGGCGTACTTCACATTACATAATAAGCTGTTCCAGAGGTGAAGGTCGTGTTAAAGGCCTGTGAAAATCCCCGCCGAGACACAGTTTTGAAGCGGGGACCTTTCGACCTCCAATCAGACGCCTTAACCACTGAGCCACCACCTATCTACAGTCCATATTTTTATATGAAAAACTAGGAGGGATGAAGACCTGAAAGGAATCACTAAATTTCTCAATGAACTGGCGACGGAAGAATATGAGGCTGAGATACTCACTACACGGTACAGCAAATGTTAGAATTTAGGCGGTGAGTAAGTAAAAACGTAGTAAAAATTACGCTTGTGTAAAATAAAAAGTTTTTTTCTAAAATCTTTTCGGATTGTTCTTTGATTATTTAACAGGTATAATTTCCGGACGCCCATTGTACATTTGAGATGTATTTCGTTTAACAGTTGATAGTACACTGGCCAGGCAGAGCGTTAGTACTGCATACTGCCCTGTTCGTTTCGTTCGCAGACAGGCGATTTCATTTTTTCGACCGAGTGTTCTCACCTATGTCACACCATTGCTGCTCCCTGGTCGACACTTGTTCTTTGGTTAATCCCTGAAAGAAGTGATGATGACTACGGTAAGCAGACGGCTTTCCTCTTCCTGGAGCACGGCCAAGCGGCCCGCTGGAGGTCGTCTCGAGGTTTCTCGTGCCTTCAGGATGCACAATAAGGCCACTAAAAGTTTAAACAAGACTCCACTCCTTAAGTAACACTAGTAGTTAGGAGACTATTAAGTTTACACACAAACTAAGACCTGTCAGACGGCTTTTCCAGCAACTGATGTAATTAAATGAATCTTTAACTAACATTTGGTTACCAGGCCATGCAGCCACCATTATAGGCCTATCTGTATGTGATTTACATCTATAATGAACTGGGGCACTCTTTTCATTTCAGATTCTACGTGATACAGTGATTACAACACTTACTTAACACCTATCGAGCGTGGTGGGTGAACGGTAAACGTTCTGGCCTCGCATTCGGGAGGACGCCATCTCAAAAAGCTGGTCAAAATATGGAAACGTTATCCAAGTTGAATGAAACTTTGTACAAAATCGGGTTTGAGCACGCTAATTACGATTCCAAAAAAAAAAAAAAAAAAAAAAAAAAAAAAAAAAAAAAAAAAAAAACTAGAGGATTTAATATAGCGTATTAAAAATTAAAAATGGTCTAAAAATGTTTCAATTGTCACACAAATTTGTATACAGGGTTTAATAAGCTCGCTGATACCGATTCCAATGTTAACAATGCAAAAAAGAACAAATGGCGGATTCAATATGGCAGAATAAAAATAAAATGTGTTAGAATTTAAATACGTTTCAAAAATTGAAAAATTTCTGAATTATAAATTTTTGTGGATAAAAATGTGGTGTACTATACATTCCTATTTCCTTTCGTATGAAGCCAACTTTATCGTCGCTCTCGTTGCTCTCGTTGCTTGGACCAGCAGATTCTGGAGCAATAAATGTACCTTGTATTAGCCTTTTATATCCCATAACCTCTATTAAAAGTAACCCCATACATACAGGTATTATTAAAGATTATTTAAAAAGAGGAAGCTAATTTCGTCTGGTATTCTTCGGTATATCGTATTAATTAAGTTATAGCCAAAAATTTCGCGCACCTATAGGTATATCCAACTCTAATGGACTTAGCTATGCGAGATTTGGAAGAGCAATGTTTTAAACTGCTAGATTTCGAAATGATGTGTTATTTCAGATATGTAGATGATAGTTTTATATTAATACCAAAAAACAAAATTGATAATACTTTAAATATTTGTAATAACTATGACAATAACTTACAATTTACACATGAAGACCAAAAACAAATACCGGTAAACTGCAGATAAATTAAGCTGCACTAATTGTGCAATAGCAGTTTATAGCAGAAATTTTTTTTTTGAGATTTTAATAGATAAATAGTAGAGAATGAAGTTAAAATAAGGTTCGTTGTGGGACTCTGTGGAACTTATAGCTATTTTCATTTTTGAAAAAGAAAAATACAAATTAACTGTTCAAATTTGTTTAAAAATTATTTATTAAATAAATAACTTTAAAATGTTTTTTATGTATTTGTAATACATGTAAACATTGTACTCACCATCACGATCTCTGTCCATTTTGAATGATGAAAATTGCTCAAAACTGAAAACTTTTACACCAGTTCAAAGTAACGGTTAATTTACTTCCTTTGTATTTTGCAATAGTTGGTTAGTTGCTCGCTCAATGGTCACCTTTCAAATGAAGTAAAGCATCTGCGTCAAGCCTCGTACCTATTCCAACCCTGAAGTTAGACACTTTGGGAGTCACCCTACCCAGCTGTATACTTAAAATTCCCTAAATAAAAACTTCATTTTTCGACTTTTGGCCAGCTTTTTGAGATTTCGCCCCACTGTGCGCCGGTATGAATCCCCGTCCGGGCATCCAGATATGGGCTTTCCTGGTTTCCCCAAATCACTCCAGTCGAATACCGGGATGCTTCCTTCAAAATTCCATGGTCGAATTCTTTCCCGTTCTTTTTCCCCAGTTCCATCCCGCTTCTAATGACCACACACTCAATTACTTATTATATTTACATGTCCCAATGTGAGTGAATGACCTGTTTTTCTCGTTATTTATACTGCGGTTTAATAACTGATAACGATGAATGTATTTTTAAACGAACTACGTCATGTAATGGAAGTGAGTGTGAACTTCGCGTGTGTTGGTTTCTCTCTATGTGTATGGCGCTCGCAGACAGCTCATACAGTAGCGAAGGCGTGGACCCGCTGATGGTGGCACTAATCAGGAGTACATGGTGGCAGTGGCGTAGCTAGCGTGGGTGACACCCGGGGCGGATATCGATGGTGTCACCCCTCGAAAATTTAAATTCAAGTAAAATATAATATCTTGTAAGTATAAAATATCATATTAATAAAATATAATTAAATAAACATTTATTGTTATTAAAATTATAGTTAATAAAATTGTAATATTAACTTCATTTTAAAAAAACACAATAAACTAAAAATAATCTTCTCTTTTTAGCTTTAACAGCTGCAAACTCGTAAATCACATCATTCAAAATTAT